>VWZP01006234.1:56863-99300 GCA_013396995.1 Dicaeum eximium
AAAAAAAAAAATCTGTAGTTGGTTTTCTGCCTTACTCTGATGGCTAGGCTGGAGTTTTAACTTGTACATGTATCCCCTGAACTAAGTGTAGCTCTTTGACTCTTTTCCCATTTTCCTCATTCATAATTTTGTTACGGTGTGACATGGGTTCCTCCATGCCCATTTCTTCCACACATTCTGGAATCTCTCAGTATATGATGGAGTTGTAATTGAGAGAGGATACCACTGGTGCCTTTTCCTGGTATTAAAAAATTGAGAGCCAGCCACGTTAAAGGATAAGAGGTTTTTACCTTGGTATTTACCTTGGAAGGCACTACAATGCACCTTGGCAAAGTGGTGCACCAGTAAGGATCCTTATTAAAATACCAAGGTGAAACCCCTTATCCCTTAATTGTGTCTGGCTCTCAATTTTCTAAGACCAGGAAAAGGTATCACTACTTATAAGATGACACACATTGTGCTAAGATATCTTTTGTCCTGTCTTTCCTTCCAACTTTTTTCTGTTTTAGACTAACTTTATTTTTTGCTGTTCATGGTTTAGAAACAACTTCTATCTACTCTTCCTGAAGTTTGCTTGCATTTGTTTCCACTTCCTTCCTCTAGTTTGGCAGGAGATGTGCATATGTGCAGGACTCCATATGTTTTCAGAGATAATCTGCTTTTTACTACCAGTAAGAATAACCTTGAATACATATTGCACTGTCACAGCACATTTTCTATACTAATCAGAAAATAGAACTGGTGCATTGGAAAAGCAGACCACATTTTTAAAGGCAAATTCATCAACCCTGTTTTTATGAACAGAGAAAGCTGAGGGATGGGGGTGGGGGATATCACAGGAAAACAGATGCGTTCTTATGGTCTGAACTCTCTGTCTTACCAACATCATGTTATGTTGGAGCTGATCCATGGAGAAGTCTCCCTGCAAGTGGAGGCTGGGTGCTGAAATGTCCGTACCATTTCAGTGAACTCAGCGTGAGCACGTCGGGTGGAACACAGCGCAGAACAAGGTCAAAGGAGTGAAATGGCTGTTCCCTTCCACTCCAATCAAAAAAGCCATCAGCTATTCAGGGAAAAAACCCCACTAACACCAACAACAAACAAACCACAAATTCTAGAATGACTCAGCTGGGAATAAGGGATGGAAAAAAAAGAGCATTTCTGTTAAGGACACTTTCCATTCTATTTATATCTATAGTTTGTATGGTGCTTAATGCTTGACCTGCAGGGTTCATAGGTAAGTAAGAAATGCACAGATGTGTGTATTCTAAGTTATATTTCATCCATATGTGCAAAATAGTCACGGGAAAGCTACAGAAAACTACACACTTGGGGTAGCAACCTTCCTAGCCCAGAACAACATCTGATTCATGCTAAGTTTATCCTCTGGCAAATCTTGAGTTTCAGTGATGATTCTGCTTGAGTAAAAACTCAGGGCAAAATCCTGAGACATTCAGCATCAGTGGAAACTTTGTCACAAACTTCGTAAGATGCAGGAGTTTAGCATGACCAAGCCTTGCTCTTTAATTGCTTTCATTTTACAATATTTACAATACTGTAGTGGCAAAGAAGATGCAATTTTTCCTCAAAAAGGACATACATGCATCCTCCCAGTGTGGAAAGGGTGAGAGGAGAATCAAGTCTGCTTCAAATTTTGGTGTTCCGAAAGAGTTTCCTTATTTTTAAGTTCTTGAGTCAAAGAGAAATTTTAAAAAGCCTAACTTTCTGCCTAATATAGCTTCCTCTGTTTTCCATTTATTTTTTAAGTATTTTTTTATTGCTGTTGTTGGAGGTATTGGCTAAGTATTTTTTAGAGAAGGGAAGCACCTTGTCTGTGTGGGTGAATTGGACTCATGTCCAGTTGTCCAATAAAACATGTTTCTGCCTGCTGAGTCCTATTGCAATGGCTTACCATGTTCTTCCTGTTGATAGAGCATCCCCTCTACACAGAATTGGCAGAGTACTGACAGCAATTTCAGACACATAATTTGTTTAGGAAAAAATGCCAAAATTGGGCTGTATCATCCATTATGAGTTTCTCGATTCTGCCTACAAACAACTTGGACCACAAAATAACTTTGGGTTTAGTGCCTTTCTTCCCAGGGAAGATCATCTCCCTTGCGCTCTCAGGTGGAGCAACAACCCTTAGGGATGTTGGCAGAGCAGGTGCCTACACTTGTCATGTAAATGGAGATTCCTAGATAGAGCAAATCTCCCTGAACATCTGCTGAAGTCTCCTCTTTACCAACAGAGCAGGCCTACTACTTCAGTTGTATGGGGCTACTGCCTTTGATTTATCAGAAGATGTATCCTGGTGTTCCATTACATATGGGTAGCAACATTTTTGTAGGCATAAATCCTAAGAACATGAGTAGAATGTATATATATATATGTATATACATATAGTTTATATATAATTTCTATTTAGAATGGCATAGACAGGTGCAATATTTTAGGAAAAAATTGACCAAATGAAATGAGTAACCCTTCCATAAACTTTTATTTATGCATAAAGACATGAGTAAAAGGGTGTTTAATTTTACCACTTAAGTAAAAAGGTCTAAAAAATGCTGTTACATTCTCTATTATTTTTCTATCCTTAAAGACGTTTGGCTACTGAAATCATGACTTTATGCCCAACAAAAGATGCAAAACCTCTCTGTCCCAGGTAATTTCCTTCAATCAAACCCAGGCCTATAATGGGGTTGAAATTTTTTACCACATGCCTGCTCTTTACAGACCTGTGTAAAACACAAGGTGGACAAACTGTAGCAGCCAGACAGGCTGTAACATCTTAAGAAAAATACCAAAGAAGCAGATTCAGCAAAAGAGGTCTGAACATGAAGGATTAATTATATCCTGTACCCTTCCAAGTGGTCCTGCCCTATTGAGACTGAGAAAAATGAGTGATGAAGATGCTGAAGCCTGTATTTTTGAGCATGTGAAAACTATTCTGTGACTAGAACAAGGGTCATGCATTCTCAAAGTCAGTTCAATTAAGCAAAACGCCAGTCCCAGTTCCTTGGACCCACCAATTAAACTGCAGCCAAAAATGTTGCCCATTTGCCCCACAGAAGACTGAGTGTATTTATAGTACCCAAATGCCTATGGTCTAATCAAAACTGTCACATAACAAGAAGCCAGCCAAAAAACTCAGACAGTTTGGTTAATGAGACAAAGACCAGCTTCGTATTCATTCCCTCCTAAACAAAGATCTGAGGAAAGGGTATGGACGGGTGGGGGAGAGAAACTACAAGTACAGCAGGCCCAAAGAGAAGGGCACAAGCAGACAGTCAATTAGGCAATGCATCCAAGCCTGATCTGAAGACTCATGGCAAACAGAGCAGCCATTCATGCCTTGTGACATGCAGGTCAATAGAAGAAACCACATGCTCTCCTGGAACTCATGGATGTGTCCGCGAAACAGCGCGTGGCAACATATGATGAAACTCACCTCCTGATCACAACCTACAGTGACAAAATGAAAAACAGCTCTGAATTTTTTCCCATTAAAAAAAAACCAAACCTGCATTTTTTTTAAATTCAAAATACATATTTTTTTCCTCCACTGAATAATTGTCAGTAATTTTAAAGAACTTGCCAGGTATTGTGCTCCATATAGGAATTGTTTCTCTTTCTGCTTATCTGAAAACTTTTATCTTCCAAGAAAACATATCAAGCTCCTCCACGAAAACCACAGATGTTAACTATTCTTATGCACAAGACAAATGCATTCTCTCTGTTTCAAGGCATACATTGATCAAAAGAAAAGCTAGAAAATAATTTTTCTTCCTATTGGGTGCTACTTCCTGTTTGGCCAGATGCATTATCTTGTTTGCATTCTCTGTTTCTGAAGCATCTGCTAGCAGTTACTGTCAGAAATGTGATAATGACCATGGTCAACCAGTAGTTTGAGCTCGTGGATCCTGTGTTCTGAGCAAATTGCAGATATTGCTTTCACTAACTCAAGCAACACATGCCAGCAAGCACAGCAGATGAGTTTGACCTCTGGTTTCTACAAGGACAAGATCAAGCCTATTTACGACAGATCAGAAAGCCACAAAATGGAAGGAATCCAGGCTAAAGGTTTTCCAACAAATAATCACTCTCTGGGCTCCAACAAGGACTTGTATCTTTTTCTTTGAGAGCTGAGTTAAGCCATTCAGCGCACTAGCAAGTTTGGGCAAAGAGGTTGCTCACAGGCCAAGGCCTAAGAGCTTAAAAACAATTTTGCAACCCCAAGCTTGTCTAGAAGCTGCATTAAAATTTAAAAAAAAAAAAAAAAAAGAAGGAGAAGAAGAAGAAAAGAAGCATAGGTTAGCACTGTCTTGGCAGGGTTTTGGAAGCATTTGTAATGTTGGCAGGGGAAGGAGCTGTTGAGTTGTATCATTGTCTTTAGGAGGTGAGGTAGAAAGGGATTTCTTCACCACACCCTTTTTTCAGGTGTCTAGTCAGTGTTTGATGCCAAAAGACAAAGCAAAGAAAATTAGAAGAAATACCAGCATGAAGCATCAATTTTAAGTGGGGAAGTTTTCTCATGTATTTGATTTTCCTAACAATATCTTGGAGGGAAGGCAATCAAAACTCCAGTGTATCCCAAGAACCATATTTTCTGCCAATATGATATGAAAGCAAGAATAATAAACATGAGGAGTACAAATGAGCTAGCTGGTTAAATGTGGTCACAAAACAGTGTGTTAACAGGAAAATGGGCAGGGAGTGGGAGCGAGAAGAGCAAAGACACAGTGTCACCAAATTTGTTAAATCTGTGAAAACCTCGCATTGGAGACAGTGCTGTTACATCTGCCTTGTAATCTCCAAAGATTAAAAGGGAAACAGCCAATTTTAGGATTGCTGGTACAAAAACTTCCTCAAATATGGAATACAAGTAAATGTGCCTTTCATTCAAGTCTGGAGGAGCCCTCAAAAGCTATAAATAATTTGTGCAAGCCTCTTATCATCGTGAAATACATGTGATTAGAAATCTGCTAGAACTAAGCTGCCAGAGGCAGCAGTCCCCTTACATACTGTTGGCCTGTATGTCTGATACGTGACATTTTCCTAATTCTTGTCAGGGATAATCTGTCACATAACCATCTTTTAGATTATACTTTGAGACTGTGGTCTTTTAATACAAATATAAATATGCTTAAATTATGCTGCCCATTAGGAAGATGATCACTGTTCTTGTACAGAGGAAAATATTACCAGATAACCAAATACATTCTAAACACCAGAACAATGTATCAGAGGTGAACAGAAGCACAAATCAGCCCAAAGGCTTAGACACAGTAGTGGCTATGACCTAAACAGATTTTGTCTCTTCTGCTTGTATTCAGGAAATCCAGGTTTGCTTTTCCACCTATTCACAATCTACAGTTCTAATGGAAGGGCAATACACTTGAATATCTGTGCCACAGACTGGTCCCCAGGAAATATCCAGATCATGAAGTATTTTTCTACTGAAGTCACAGGGTACTCTGGAATGCTGTTATTTCCTTTAATGTTAAATGGTAAGGTCCTTCAATTAGTTTTTTTCCAATACTTTCGTCACCTCCTGCTCCAAGTCAACTAATTTTCATTCAGTTTTGCAGGTTGTGACGTGTAGGTAGAATTTGTCTTGAATTAATCTGAAGCCCAAAGTCTTCTGATTCTGACTTTTTTCTGTGAGAATAAAATAGCACACTGGGTTTTGGCTTGGAAGAAACTGGCCACCAGAAATATTGCTAAATAGCTCAACAGCAGAATAGTTCAAAGTCTAGCAACTTGAAAATTAGACCATTATAGCAATGTGAGGAATTCACATATTCTATAGTAAATTATTTATTTTTGCTTTATTGATAGACAAATAATTTGCTTTTTTGATAGACAAAAGATATTGGATTTCAGTAGTATGAACACATTATATGGGGCAAACAGGAGTGGGACACACTGGGATTCCACTGAACCTATTCTGCAACATCTGTTCAACCTACCCATGGATGATTTGGAAGACAGGGTCAACAGTGGGGTGACTAAGGCTGGGGTTGATACAAAGTGATCTGTGGTCATCAAACTGACTGTGAACAGCTGCAGAAGGAGATCATGGCATTGGGTGCCTGGGTAAAAAAAAATGGCAGATGGAATGCTTTGTTGATAAATCCAAAATAACACATATGGGAAAAACATATGCCACTGTATATAAGTGTGCTGTGTCTGATGCTGCATCTGCTTCTGGATAACCAACATCTCAGGAAGTATGTGGGAGAGCTGGAACATAAGGAAGAAAAGCAGTACAGATGATCAGAAGTAAGAGATTGCTTCCTTATAAGTAGGAACTGAATAATCTGGGACATGTGAAACAGACACCTAAAATGTTAAAGGCCATAAAATCATGAAAGTCATGAAGAAAATTATCATAGATTATTTTCCTTTCAAGTTATATGTGTGTGCATATTATTTTCCATAACCTAGGGACCACAACTGGTAGCAACAGGAACAAGGTTTAGAATGACAGAAAGTGCTTGTTCTCTAGAGACAAAGTTTTATCAATGGGATGCTTGGGATGTCAAACATATAGATGAGTTCAAAACATCCTTAGACACACTCATGAAGGAAAGGTCCACTGGGACATCTCAAACACAAAGACAGAAATACAACACCCAGCTGGGGAAGGTCAGGTTTTCAGGCATGGAAAGCCGTGCCAGAAGCAGCATCACTCTGTGTTTGCCCTGCTGACACCCTCGCTCCCCAGGCTCCTCTTACCGACCACAGTCAGAGACCCTTGGGCTTATATTGCAGGAGAGGGGAAAGTTCACATTAACGTGCCCCTGAGGAACTTAGAATCATTCTAAAGTGAAACTAAAATGATGGATTTTTTTAGGAGATCAGCTTGGGATTTCTCATTGTACTGACAAATATTTGTTGTATTCACCACTTTTAATAATCATATTTGTAGTTTAATCCTCTGCTTTAGTAAATATCCTCCCAAGCACTCCAGGTCTTTGAATGCAAAACAAGCTATACACAAGTAAGCCAGGAGTGGACACGCTTGGTTGCCTGGTTGTTTAATTAGAAACTGAAGCAAAAGGCATCCTGCCTCAGGGAGACAACCGGGCTGCAGATTGTGACACTGCCATAGCCTTGCTCTGTCTCTCTTTAGCCTTAAGCAAATCTGATCTTGGGCATCCTGACCCTGACTAATTGCATACTGTTTCCTGTGATGCTGTGAAGCTCCTTCTACCCATTGCTGGACTATTAAGCTTCTCTGCTCTGTCTGGTAATTAAGCAGCAGAATGCCAAACTCTTTTTTGTTGCTGTTGTTTTGGGGTGGTTATTTTTGCATCCTTCCCTCCTCTTCCTCCTCCTCCCAGTTCCCTTCTATACAAAGGGCAGTTGAATGCTTCGTTTGTCATTTTGTTACACTGTTGAGGGGCAAAGACATCATATCAACTTTCAAAAGACAAAGAAGATGATAAATGCACTAACTTGAGAGGCAAAGTGTCAGGACACTAATGAAAATCTCTAGTGACTAGACAGCAAGGAAAACCTCATTTTAAGAGACTTCGTAAAAGAAGAAAACTTTTTCAGCCTATGCAAATGTCAAATCTAAAGTACACTGGTTTAATGCAGCAGCACATTTTTCTGTCAGGAACAAAAGTATAGGCGTTATAGGGAATCATTTGCAAGTAACTATGCAACCAAGTTTAAGTGTCATCCATAAAATACGTGAGTTGCAAGTCTCTTCTAGCTCATATCCTGGCATCTAGATTTACAAAAAAAATAACGTGGCCTAGATTAAAAGACTTGTTTTTCAGATACCTTTTTTTTTTTAATTTAATAGGAACTGTGTGTGCGAAATGACATGCATTTTTGATTTTTAATGAAAATGGAGACTAAAATAAATAATCCAAATTTTAGCAGCCGTAAAGTCTTCACTGGGTCATTATATTAGTTTATTACATAAAATTAAACAAAAAGACACTTTAAATGAATTATAACCAGCTTGAAAAATAACAAGTACATTGTATATGGGATAAGTAGCTCCATCTGATGTGCACCAGCCAGCATGTGTAAAATGGTCATTATTTGTCTTGTCCCTTTGAAAATCATTTTATTGGAATGTATCAGTTAAACTAAAACACATGACATGAAAGAAACCACTGAAGAGAAGTCTTTTTTTTTTTTCCTCCCTTCTACTCATGTGAACTTTCTGGGAAAAAAAGTAGCTTCAAGGATTTTTATCAGTGTCTGTGTAATGACAAGTGCATCACATGCATCCTGAACCATTAACTGCCTACATCTGAAAGAATTTGCTCAACATTTAGGAATTCACTTAATGAAAGGATGGCCTATTAAGCTCTGCTAGCTTTGGAAGTTGATTGAGCTTTTCTTTTCAGCTTCCTGCATTGTGGTAAATGATGCTATGCAGTGCCCTCATGTGATCTATTCTAGACAACAAGTTGGCTTTGTAACACCAAAAGAATCCAAGTACCAGGTGATACATTTCTGATTGGAGATGCAACTGTACGATACAAGATTCTTCACAAATCTCTGTGTGAAATCACAGATTTAAAAAGCAGCAGCTCCAAAAAACATCCATTTATATTCTGGGGAGATAAAGAAACAACACTTCCCTCCAATATCCACATGATCTCTGAATCAACAATTAGATAAAAAAATAGAAAATCAGTAAAAGGCCAAGATTCAGTGGATGATATTTCTTCTCTCACACTACTGCAACCAACAAAGACCAGAATTAGGTCCCCTAAATACTGGTCTGTAATTTTTAGCTGAAAGATGAATTTGCTTTTTTAATGGCTCAACACTCCTGACATTTCAAGACCATTGAGAAGGGGGCTGTGAGAGCAGTGCTCTCTGCACTGGGTAGGCATTGCTGCCTCCTGAGCCCTGTTGATTAATGTGATGTGGGGGAACACAAAGCAGGATGGCATTAAAAGAAGAAGTTACCATGGGAGGACATCCCAGAAGGTGAGCCCGCTGGCTCGTGGAGCATCACCTGCATCCCAAAAACAACTGTATGGTCAAATTTATGGGATGAGCAAGACACGTTTTCTCAAAATTGCAGAGAAACAGGTTTCTTTCCTGTGACCTCATTTTCTCTTCATGCTGAGTGTAAGCACCACTAAGCAGTGTCAGATGGGCAGCACTGGAGACTGGAATCACTAACAAAAGAAGTTTCATTTTGCTTTGGGATTTACAGGCAGAGTGCCCATGAATGAGGATGGGACTGGGTTCTATTTCCATGGGAGAGGTAAAGCACAGGGAAGAGTTATTCTCCTTTTGAGGCTTGGGAAGAGAGTTATGTCACATGAGTTTGGCACAGGGTCCCTCAACAAGACATCTGATGAATAGCTTATGAAATTACATTTATGAAATTAAATTTAATTTTAGAACAAAACTACAGACAGCATGAATTCCAGTTAATTTTTCTTCAGGCTCCAAGGACTGAGGGGTTGGGTTTTTTGGTTTTCTTTTTTGTTTCCTAAACTGATTACCTACTTAACTCCTCAAATAATTATCCCTGATTACTTTGATCTACAGTTACTAGTGAAATAACACCTTCTTCTAGCAGGGCAGATTGCCAGCTTCCTCCAAATGAAAGGCCTGGATTTATGAAGTAATTTCTTGATGATCTCACTAATTATCTTCTTGTCTCTGATCTTCCCTTTTGGGTAAGGTTATTGGGAAAGCTGAGTAATGTAACTGTAGTCTCAGGACAAATTTATCCTCATCTACTGTGTATCTTGCCTTTAAGAGTTAATGCAACACAGACTTTATTACACCCTATGGGGAAGAGCTCATCATAATGACAGACAGGAGATGGGTCAAACATAGATATTTATGTACTGGCAAATCATAGCTCTTGTACCAAAGATCAGCAGATTTTCCTTCAAATTACGTGAGTTTGGTATGGAATACAGTCATACTGATCCTGAATTGTTCTGCATCTCTAACTCAAAGTCAATAAAGTACACATTGGTGCTTGTTCCAGCATCCCCAGAAGGAGGGCTTCTCCAAGAGAAATTCCTTTGAGCATATATAAGACCAATGATAATGGAAATAAGACCCTATGGCATGTTCATAGCACTATGCTGGTGTTACCAGAGTCTAGCTGACAGCAGAATACAGAAGTTGCTTGTCATAAAATCCACTTTTCACAGCTCCCACTCTGGCTAGATGTAAGCAAACACGCAGCCAAGAGAAAAATAAGTGGCTAAAAATAGTGCCAGCATCCATAAAGGCTGGGATTGGACACTGGAGGGAGACACAGTTGCACAGACTAACCCAAAGACACTCTTGTCCTTCCTTGCTTGAGTATTGAGTGCATGCCCCGAGAATGATGCATTGAAACCCCAGCTGATCTGCCTTGATTCCTCATCCTCCACATCAGCAAGGAAGGAAAGAGAAAAAGAAAGCCTGGGCCAGTTAATGAATCATAAAGCCCTACTCTTTGTTGTTGGAGGAGGAGTGTGAAGTTCCTGTATAAAGCCTGCAGGAAATGATCACCAGTGGTGTGGAACTGTTTTTCGAATCAAGCCCTGAGAGCCCATCATGATTTGCATTCATGTAAACACCTACATTTTTTTGTTAACTGAACTGATTTAACTGCTAATTAAAACTAGTCAGTAAGCACAACGCAAAATTAATTAAACCATTTAGTCAGTAGATGCAAATGAGGCAAAGTTATGGCTTGGACACAATGAAAAGAAGTACAAGTACTACTCATCATCTGGCAAAACAGTTCTTGAGGTAAATACTTTCCCCAGAGATGATGTAAAGCAATAAAATAAAAAAATCACACTGCTGACTACATATGATCTTTTATTGATAAAATGTGCTGGAATCCAGCTTCTTCTCTTTGAAACAGTGATGAAATGGACTCAGTGGATTTTAAAAATGCTTTCCCATACAAGAAATATTTCATAGTAAGGTCTGGATCCCAGTTCAGTCTAGACAAGCATGCAAAGTTGCTCCTGTCTGACACTGGCAAGTGTTTTGCCTCAACCTGGACCTTATATTTTTGACAGCTATTTTTATAGCTTTACATTTTCTAATGGGAAAGTATCTACTTGGTGAACTGTATTGTCTGATGATAAGTGGAAGTACTATTTTCTCAGAGAAAAAGTCAGAAATGTATGCCTCTGTCTGCAGTATCTCTGCATTCTGCCTTCTCTTTTCACAGGACTCATAACCTCACAACCCTAATCGCACTTATTTTACTAAGATCTGCCCTGGGACAGGAACACACACACACAGTTACCCATGTTGTATAAACTGTGCACTGAAATAGCTTAGAAAAAAATTAGAGCCAAAAAAAAAGAACCAAGATGTGCAAAGGTGTGGTCTATCAGCTGTTCATGTGAGAAAGACTGAACCCAGGAACAAGTCCAGTCCTCATGAGTCACTGGGCTGCCTATGAGGTGCTTGGCAGTGCTCAGGAGAGTTTCTTTAGGTAGGTTCAGGTATCTAGAAGGTGCCATTGTGCCATTCAGACCTAACTGCAATGCCTGCAATTAGAGTGCCAACCATCCTTCTACATTTTCCCTTATTTCAGGTGCCCCAGAATGGCACTGAAAACAAGAGCCCACGGAAGGGGAGATGTCTGCACTCAAGAGACTGTTCAGCCAAAGGTGCTGAGAACAGAGGTGGAATTTAAATCTTTCCTCTTCCTCTGGCTCTCCACAACAATGTCCCCTCTCCTCTGGCTTCCTTCTTCCAGCACGTGGCTCTTCCTGCTGAGCACACACAGCTCACACTTCATTCTTTCTGAGTGCAAGATTCAAGCTTTCCTTTTTGTGCCATGCAGTTGCCATCGTGGAGGCTTTTTGCATTCATGCAGTCCTTAAAACACTCATCCAGGATGCAGTGGAGCTTGCTCTGTTTCCTCCTGCTGCCTGAGGGAATGCAAGCTCACACACCCTAATCCTGGATGTCCAAGCAGGAGAACAAGGGGACTTGCCTCCCTTCTTCTAAGCACGTATAGTTCCACAGGAATATTCTTGAGGACCCTTGGGCCCAAGACAACTTCCCAGGGCAGTGGCTGGGGAAGAACTGCTCTCAGCCACTGATGCTGCTCACAGGACCACATCCTGTATCTGTTTCACAGACAGCTACTGGGCTGACCCCTGAGGGGTTTTCGCTAGCGAAATGTGTAATTCCTGATTTCCCAGCGGGATTAGGTAGGAAGGTTTTGCCAGGAAGACTGAGGCATTTCTATCAATGAATGAAGTGTGATCTGTCAGTAACTGGAGACAGGATATCGTAAAGCACCTTTGGAGGTTGGAGGCTGTATGAGCAGAGAGCTCAGACTAAGGCAATGTGCTTGCAGAGCAAGCAGGCAACAGTCGCCAACTTCACCCACAACCCTCAAAACCCTCTGCTGTCAGTCCACCTTTCCCCAGTCTCTCCTGAACAGCAAAAGCAGCTGAGCACTGGAAGAGCTGCACATGCTGGTGAGATACAAGGATACAGCAGCTGGAAAGGTCCCTGCTTGGCTGGCTCCTTCTCAGGCTGACAACCAGCCTGGCAGCCAGGCATCTTGAACAGCAGCAGTCAAGTGCCGTGCAAAGCATCATCTGTTTTGCCAGAACAATGCTTCATTTTTCGTTCCGTGCTACCAAACTGTTTGAATGCAGTTGGAAAAACTAAAAACAACAGCTTGCTTATTTTTAGCTAAGTAAAGAAGTCTGCCAGCCCCACATCTGATTGCTGCTTGGTTTTCACTTAATAATAGTCTTCTGTTTGTGATGTTACCACATCCTTTCTCATTACCATTACACTTATGACGGTGTAAGAAGTCTTTATTTCCTTAACCTTTTTTTCAGCCACCTTTAGATGGATTTCTGCCTTTAGCTGCTTCCATTCTAACACAGAAAACACACATTAAAGGGCAAAAAAAAAAAAAAAAAGAAGAACAAAAGAGAACACTTCTCCTTTCCTTGCATGGTTCTGGAGGAAGGGGGAACAGGGCAAGGTCAAGTCTGTACTTTAATATTCCCCTCTTCCCTTGCGATTTCTGCTAATTGTAAGAATAGCCCACTCCTCAAGGGTTCAGTCAGGGTGATGCTTATCGTGCTCTGTCTTTCCTACTTTTATGTGGACCATTATGAGCTGTGGGAGACAAGGCACTGAGAAGTGTGGGGAGCTCCTGCTACCACAGCATCCCTTACACAAGACACCTGTTATGGCTGCTGTGCACAAGGCTTGCTGACTGCTAGCTTTGAGGCAAACCTAATGTAGCTACACTGTCAAAGGTATGGTACTTATCTGCATACTGCAAAGATGGAACTAATGCAAGCCAAAATAATTTTTCTTTTCTTTCTGTAAGTACCATTACTAATATATTTCACATGGTTAAAAATGCATTATATCTAGGCTCCTTCTTTAAATGTGCGTGCATAAATTTAGCTTGGATACTGTTAAATATAATTTCAAGCAGCAGAAACAAAATATCATTTTGTAAAAAAGCATTAAAGCAGAAACAAATGCATTACAGTTAAAGTTTCATGAACACGGATAAGATTGCCGAGTAAAGCAGCTCAGTAAAAACAAAACAGAAGCGAAGGACCCTATACCTCAGTTAGGGCTGTGGGAGGCAACTTCAGTTTGCAAAACCCACACTGTAGGGAAAACTCAACCAAGAACTGTCCCTTTTGAGTGAAGAGGGTCACAAGGCATGTTTCTGTGGGCAGATCTTTGAGCTGTACAGGTGAAAGGAGCAGACTAGAGGTACTGCTATCTCAGCTGTGGCACAATGCACAGCTCTGCAGGGCCATTTAGAGAGTAATGCTGAGGAACTCAGCACAAGTATGAACAACCAGCTCTCTGCTTGGGCTGCTTCCTCCTGGCCCTGCTGCAACAGCAAGCCCTGTCACTGTCTAAGGCAGCAGGCTGCTGTAGCCAGCACAGTAACTATTGCCTATTTTGCCTGTTTTCCCAGTCCCTGGAAACTCAGATGGCTGCAGCTGCCACCACCAGTGCGGACAGAGTCAGGATATGTGGGATGTCCAGGACACCAAGACCAACATCCCAGTAGTAATTGTATTTTCTTCACTCTTTTCAAGCTATCCCACGTGCCATAGGCTGATATAAAAGCAGCAAAGCTGGTTCACTCGGCTCACCAGGCTTCTCCATCCTGACTCTGCTGCTTTCCTATCCTTGTTGCCTCCTGCTCAGTTTTGCCAACACAGTTGAGCTGGATAAAGGAAGCTGAAGATACTGGCTGAATGTGATTGTTCTGGAGCTCGAGATAGCCCAAAAGGACTGCACATCACTGTGCTGTATAGCTATATGCCCTGAGTTAATAATCTCATTGTCTGCACAGCACAGGCCTGTGTCAGCCATTTGAGCCTTTCTACCAACTCAGAATAGGTATAATTCAGTTTGAAGGTCCTTTGGAGCAAGGATTTTCCTCTGCTAAATACCTGCATGATGACCTGTTGAGTAGAGACAGGCTTCTGATCAATGCCTCATGGTAATCCTGTAACCCAAGTAATTTTCATAAGAAAATGAATATATCTCACATCAAATGATACTGTTCAAGACTTCCTGGGGGTGTTTCCAAAATTTTTTTTTTATCACATTAAAAATGTAGTGTCTTGGTATAATTTCATTACCTTCTACAGTATATGACCAAAAGGTTTTTTTTCTCCCTGTTTCATCCACTTATAATCTTATGGCTATTGCAGGGGTAACAAAGAGAGACTAGAAATGTGATTATAAGAATCTACAGTTTGTCACAAACAACCCTATCTCCCTCCATCTCCCTGTGCCATAATAATATTACTTGGGTTGCAAAATCAGATATCCGGAAGTTTGAAAGTTCAGATTTTATCTACATATCTAATTCAGCCACACTATGTGTGTTACAACAGCATGTGAGTAATTAAAGTCTATTATTATCAAGTGAATTTCACCTTATCCAGAGCAGACTGGATGGAGCACATTTAATGAGTGACTTTGCAATAACTCTTTCTCTTTCTTACTCAGTGTGAGGTCCCCAGCTCTGCAGCTAGATCTCTATTTAGATCTTAAAACAATTTTTTTCACAATCTTATTGTGAAAATAAGACCATTATTGTGCTCTATGGGTATCAGTGCTTGGTTTGGCTTTTTTCTTTTTTTAGTAATATCGTTCTGAGATAACTGATTAACTGTGTTTTACAAATAAGGAAGTGGAACACATAAAGGTTCAGATCCTATGTGAAACCACATTCTGAGTACCTGATCTGAAATGCCACTGGTTTTCATGGATCTTTTCAAGTGCAGAGTGCTACCATTTACATCTCTAAGCATGATGTATTTCTCTTGACCTTGTTCTAACCTCTCATCTTGGGTAGACAAAAGGATTAAGATACCACAATCAGAAATTTTCCCTGAAAACAACTGTGAGAACCTGGTGGTAAGGGCAGAAAAGGAATCCTACTGATGTGGGCAATGCCTAACTGTCTTTACTATGACAGTAATCTCTTTCACATGCAACCCCCTGCCCTGTGCACCTACATCTTGTAGGTCTATCAGACAAACAATCAAGCAAGGGTCCCTGAGACAACTGTCTCCTTCATTACAAAACCTTGGTTCAGGTCCAGAATAGCCTGAATAACAAGGAGCCCAACAGCCCCACCTATAATTATGAAGTGAGCTTCCAAATACAGCATCAAACACAAAGGCTTAAGGAATGTTAACTGCTGCATGTAGAACAAGCTCAAGTTAAAATACTGACAGATTTATTTGTTCCAGTTGAAAAACCAAACAACATTCAATAAATTTAGTTTGTGATAGTAGTAGCAATCAGTGACTGCTACAGAGCACACATCAAGCCTCACTGTGTGAGGTTTCCTTGTTGGCCATCTTCTGTGGAGAAGAGAAGATCTGCATCAGAGAGAGCAGGCACAGAGTGTCACCAGTCTTCTCATTGTATGTACCAGTAAAACACTCATGTCAAAATCATTCAACAGGCAGTTTGCAGCAAAACCACAGCATGTGTTGCTATAGCATGTCCCTACATTTGCTATTTCTTAGACAGCAGAGCATCTCATCTGATAGCTGGTGCAGAGTCCACGTGGTGTCACAGGTGCCTGGAGCCACAGCAAGGCAAGGGCAAGAAGGATCCCCAGGAGGGTTCTAAATACACCTGGGCTGTGCATCAACACTGCCAGCAGTGCCACCCAGGTCTGTGGTTCAAGTCTGTCTACACTATCTGCATGATTAACTACACCAGCAACTTTTAATTACCTGCAGATGGGGTGGGAGCATGTGGAGAAATTGCTATCTTGTAGGATAAATCATCGCCTCCCTTCTTTTTATCCCTTATGCAAGATAGAACACTGAGTCTGCCTACTGACAGCAATAGGACCAGGATTTCCTAAGCCTATTATTGGGGATCTAGTTCTGAAAATGATGGAGAATTTTGGCAGTATTTTGGATAGAGCTCTTCCAGCTGGAAGCCTTCAGTTTTGATAAATGCTCTGTATGTGTTGGCTCAATGGAAAGCTTTTAAACTAGTGTAGGATCAGACCCATCACTGGGAACAGCAATGGTTTTCTTCTTCTGCTTGCTCAATGACATATTTTTGTCTGATGCCACCAGGCTTTTTGAAAAGAAGCTAACCTCCTACTGGAGCCAGTTAAAGGGAAGAAATGAAAAATTCTCTAGGAATGAGTAGGTAAGTTTTTGAAAAAAATTAGGCCTGCACAATATTCTTATTTTTAAATACTTTAATTACATGGAACAGTTGTATCAGTTGATACTGAAGGGCTACCTTAGAAGGAACTGAGGTCAATGCCTCAGCTTTCTCATGTGGAGGCTCAGTATTTTATAAAAATCAGGATTCTCCCAAAATTAATATGCATTATTGTGTCTCTCATTTCTGAAAGTTTGAGCCAGTAATCATTATAAACATGTTGCTAGCTTGCAAAACAGCAAGGAACTTTGAGTTCAGTCTTTTTAACATTTGTTCTGGCACAATGAAATTCTGTTCTGTACACTGTTTCTTTTTGTCAAGAAAGAGTTTATTCTACAAGCATTGCCATTAATTAAACACAATTTCTCAAGGTTATTTCAACTAAAAGCCCAGCTCTGCCTCCTTAAGTTTTATTACCCCTACCATCAACTTGTGTGCCCATTTCTAGTAAGGCATGTTTTTGTGCCCATCTCAGCATATTTTTCTTTCTTTTCTTCCATATTTTCACTCAATTTTGTCAGCTAAGCAGAAGATGCATGTGGACTGCCCTCTGTGTAAGCTGCCCAGCTACACACTCACCTCCTGACTGGCCAGCCAGCTCCTCAGCAGCTGGGCCAGCCCCAAATGCTTTGGGAAAGGGCTAAACTTTATGTCATGGCTCTTTCTGGATAAAGGAGTGGACAAAGCTTTTCTTTGTGACCCAGCCTCAGTTTTTACAAGGCATCTGCTCCTCTCTGCAATTTGGGAGACATCCTGACTCTCAAGTTCAAAAGTTTCTAAAAGAAGAGTGACTGATTGACATGGAAGACTTGCAACTCCTCCAGCAAACAAGCCACAAACATACCCTGCCAGGAATACTATGTGATGATGAAAAGCTTTATGAAGAACTCACACATATATGAAACAGAAGGAAATACATATCAAAAAGCACAGCAGAGCCAGTATACAGAAACAACACATGCAATTACTTGAGTATATACCAAGAGGATTTTGTATACCACTTAGGGCACACCATATTGGTGTTTAAAAAGAAAATCCTTTTAGTTTTCATCACACTAAAAATTTACCATCTGTTATATGGAAGTTTGTTTTTCCCTTTCGTTGTAATTAAGTTTTTATTGAATTAATTACTCCAGGTGAGCTGGAAGCGGCTGTTCTACCTCACCTGGTGTGGCTGAGTGTACCCACACCCAGCTTTGCCATTCACCATTCAGATGCAAATCGTCCTGCTCCCCACACGAAATCCTTGGCACACACCCAAAAAGCCTGCTAGCGACAAAAAAACAATAACATGGCAGGCAGCTGCTGCTGCACAGAAGGGAAAAAAAGTTTTAGTAAAAAGGACATATATTTCCTGCTTGGTCATTTAAAAATGTGTATCCTACTGAGCAAAGCAGGTGAGAAAACGTTGGAGATAAAGAGAGTGAATTTTAAATAACTTGCACATGCCACCTACAGGACACTGACCCCTTTTCTGCATGACAATGAGTAATTTTGCTACCTTGATATATTATGCATTTGTATGTGTCTATTTACATGTAGCAGGCACAAGCAGTGAAGAAAACCTGTCAAGAAATTAGAATAAAGCAGTGAGCTGAACTGGATTATGAAAAAGTTCTGTTAATTGCAGTAACATTATACTCAAACATATTAAAAAAGGTAGAAGTCCTCATCTGAGTAGCCTGTCTAGAGATGATGAATTAATTCCATGCACATTTATAAATTAAGGTCACAATAGAAATAGATGAAAGCTGCTTAAAATAAAATTACATATTGCATGCATGATTATCTCTCTATGAGACAGCAAGAAAGAGTAATCTGTTGCTAAATTTTATTTATTTTAGCTATTTACTAAATGTTCCATTGGTGAAGAGTAGAAGAGAATAGGATAGAGAACGGAGTAGCAGAAGCCAGACCCTTGTGGACTGATGAGTACTACACCACGTGGCACAATCCATGTATTTTGAGAATGTCCTGAGACACTGTAGCAGCTTTTTGCAGTAAAGGTGGCCTCCACCTTGCATGGTTCTCATGTATGTGCAAGGCCCAGTACAGCAAAATGGCTTTTATTGCCCTTGAGATAGCACATGCTGTTCTTTTTTTTACCAGGTTAGTACCTGTTCATTATTTTGTTCTTTGTTACTTTGATGTATCTTTTCTCTTCCTCTTTAAAACCTGCTCAAAGCTTATGTTAAAGCTCCCCTTGTTGAGAGATGCAGGGATGAGGTTCCTATTATCTGAGTTGTTCATAGCCAACAGAAGCAACAAAATAGGATCATGCAGAACAGGCATACATGTCATCACTGCTGGTGAAGTAATTACACATTTGGCACTGATACAGGCTTTCTGCTTGCCAAAGCATTGGGTGGAAGTTTAAGAAGAAAATGGTTATCCCTATTCAGGGCAAAGCTGGTCAGTCCATCCTTTATCAATTCCCTGACATAGTAGCACAAGATTGTGGTTGACTTCCCAGAGAGCACATGGGATGTCTCCAGTTAGCTGAAACCCACTTCTGAGAGTATCTATCCTGAAGCCACATGATCCTTGGAGGCAATGAGCTCCAGTGACTTCCTAGAAAGGGTAATTCCTTAATAATGTTTTTATGGTCTGGATGCAGCATTACAAAATGAGAAAAAACGCAGTCAGGAGAAACTCTAATCTATACAATAAACTTAATAGTATTAAGTTTGCCAACCACACTAACTTTTATGCTTTTCTGAGTACTGGTGTGGAACTCAAGTTTTGAAAGCAATTGTCGCAGTAACTATTTGCTGGCTTGAGTTTGTCTTTATCGGATTGTGTCACGACTAAAATGGAATTAAATGGAATGAAATGCTGAAATGATCAAAAATGAGAAATGTGTGAGTAACAATGACCAAACCTACCACAGAAAATGTAGGGAAGAGTTCTCAGAGCTGGTGGAACAATACTATTGCAATACACTGCTGATGAGACTCAGGCCAGTATCTCTGCACGATGCTGCAACACACGGTGTGGACCTAACAGCTCAGGGCAAGTTTAATCCCAGCCCCTCTGCACCACATCATTGCACAGCACAGGCATGCCAAAGGAGTCAGCATGGGGCCAGCTGGCACAGCAGCTGGCACAGACACTCTTACCTGGCTGACAAGCTCTCAGTGGGTGACAGTGTAAAGGAAACTGATGACACAAGGGACACTGTCCCTCACTGTGAGCACAATCAATATCAAATCACATGAAAACTCTTACATGCCTCCTATTTATCCTTTTCTGCCCAAGCTATCTATAGCAGTTATTTGTGACTTCATTTATTTTAAGAAGAGTCATCCTCTGAAGCAGCTGCTAAATCAAGGTGGCCAAGCAACCACTCAGGTGGGGAATAGGATCAACAGGATTACAGATCTGGTTAAAGTGAGCTACCAGAAGTTGCAATAATTAGGTTGTCTGGGGACTCAGCTTCGTGCCCAGCCCAGCATCATCTCTGGAGGAAATGGTAACTCTGCTGGAAATTTGTCATCTATTTCTTGTAAACCACACCAGGAGATTTCTCTTCTCTCAAGCACATGTCTTGTGACCATAGCCACAGAAATACCATCTAATGGGTGGAGAAAGTAGACAACCCTGGACTAAATCCTTCTTTGTTTTGTATAGAAAATGACACATGAACTGTAAACTGTAATTTTTATTATATTTAAAAGCTACTTAAAGATCATATTCACATGCTGTCAAACATGTTATTAATTGTGATAAGGCAAGTGTGAATTCAATTTCACCCTTATTACATAAACGTGTGAAAGGACAGCTAGAGCATTCATCACACCAAGAATTAGTCACATGTATTTCCATGTAAAAGTTATTTAAATGGATGTGCAAATCTATGTAACTATATATGTATTCTATGTCTAGAATATATATTTTCATAGATACATTATATCTATCTCTACAGACATCCTCCATATTTATTTAAACAATTATTTATATATCTAACCTATGTGGTTTTTGCTGTCTTTCTAGCCCTTAACATACTCAAATATGACTTAAATTGCTATGACTTTCCATTTGCTTGTAAGAAAAAGTTGTATATAAATATGAGCCTCTCCTAAATAAAAAAAAAAATTTAGTGTGAATTTGACTCTGTGAAGGAAACAACAAAACCTTCAGTGACTTTAAAAGACAGGATTTTCCCAGCTGTTTATTAACATTAATAGAATACATTTTAACATGCCACAAATAAAATAGAATTATAGAATGGTTTGGGTTGGCAGGGACTTTGGGCAAGAATACCCTGAACGAGATCAGGTTGCCCAAGGCCCCAACCAACCTGGCCTTGAACACTTCCAGGGATGGGACATCCACTGCTCCTGTGAGCAGCCTGTTCAGGTGCCTCACCACCCTCATGGCAAAGAATTTCTTCCTAGTCTAAACCCACCCTCTGTCAGTTTAAAGCCATTATCCCTTTTGCTGTCACTTCTCTCCTTGTAAAAACTCCTCCAGGGACTTGGGCTAAACTCCATGAATTTCACCAGAAGTAAGGAGGTGCAGTCTTGAAGCTGCTCTTTGTGGAAGAGTGTTGGATACACTAAGTAACAATACCTGCCTGCATTCATGTCAAAGCACCACTGACAAAAGGCAGATGTATGAGCAGCTAAGCAGAAGCTCTTCAGCTGCACTCAGTGAAGGCTCTGACATTCACTGAATAAGCTGCTGGATGAGACCCACACACTCCTGATTGCAGTGAACATTTTGAGCTCAATTTGAATCCAGAAAACCCTGTCTCAGGCAAGGGACCCTTACTCCATGCTCCAGCTCCAGCTAGTTTTCACTACTCACATAACTAAAAGTTACTCAGCAGAACCATCCCTCAGCCTGTTACCATAAGCAAGTTGCCAAAGTATGAGGTTGTTTGGTAAGGTTCAGATCACTCATAAATTATACCAGAATGATAAATTTAAGGCATGTATGCTGTGCGGATAACTTTTTGAAGAGGAAATCGCACAAGCTATAGAGACATATTGTTCCTTTAAAATCTTCCTTTCCAGAAGTTTATACTGATTTTGGCTACCTCTAGCTAAAATGCAGAGAGAAAAGAGGGCAAGGGCTATGACAAGGACAACGTGGCTTCTGAAGGAGCAGTATTTATTTTCAGTTATTATAAAATTGTATACAGCTTACAGCCTTCTTCATTCATGCAGAGGGCTTTCAATGCAGTGTGTTTACATATTATTTTCCTAGAGAAACATTTCAATAAACCCTAAAACACAGCAATGATCCTGTAAGTAAAGAATATTATTTACTCTAACTGTACATGAATGGTATTATTATTGTGGCAAAAATACACTGATCCCTGGAAATCTACTGGAGATTATTTCCAATATCTAGGGTTTACGGGAGTAGATGCAGGCATGTCCCAGAAGGTTGCTAAGGAACTAGCAGATATATGCATTTTTTTTTCAGAACTGATATATAAAGTACAACCCTGTTTCTTGGATTAGGCAAACAGAGAAAGCTATGTGGAACAAGACACTCACAACAAATTCTCCTTATTTCCCTTAATCAAGAAACCCCTGAGAACTATAATTATGAATAATTCAACCTTTCACTAACATTTGGTGCAATTAATAACAGTACTTTAAAGCTGCTAGCTTTGTTTATCTTTTTATGCATAATTAAAGGGTGTTGATATTTAAGTTTTCAGCCAAGGAACAAACCAGGTTTGGTTTTGCTGGCAGCAGCTGCTCCTGGCTTAACTAGGATGTGATAACCTGATATTGCCCCATCTCAGCACACGCAGTGCAGTCAGCTCTCTTCTCTGCCACCACTACTGGTCGTGCTTGATTGTGCTGGAATTCTGTGCTCTGTCTGAATCAGTAGCTGACTGTCTAATTCCTCCTCCCTTCTTCTTTGCCACACATGCATTAGCAGCTTGGAGCTGTGGTCAGAACTTGCCTAATTTTCTCAGGGGTAGCAGTCACTGAAGGCATGGTTTTTGAAAAGTGATTTTCTGTTTCCCACTTTCTAACAGTCTCAGATGCATATGGAAAATACAGAAATCTGAAAAATTGACAGCTACCAGTGAATTAGATTTTCTGCTCCTGTGATTAAATGGATCCCTGGCTTCCAAGGCATAAAGGAAGTCCAGAAAAATTCCCTTTTTAAAATATGTGCTCCAAATTTCTATGGTGCTACTACATGCTTTGTCATTTCAGTTTCCTTTGGTCTCATCAGAGAATTCCTCTAGCAGATTACATATTACTTTTGCTGAAAGAAAACTCTCCAACAAGGCCTCTAGTAAGAGATTTCACATAATTTTCCACTTTTCCCAGTGTTTTTATTAATTTTTTTTAAAAGTGATTTTTAATTTCCAGCATTTTCTGGTAATTGGGAAAGTTTTTAAATTAAGAACCAAAAGCAACCAATGAGTGATTGTATTTCTCCTTTAGGTCAGAACTTAAACTGCTGAACTCCAGATTTATTAAGAGCACAAAGGCTTTCCTTTTGCATTTTCTATAACTTATCTGGTTTCTGACCACAGGGCCCTTTACATGTTTAGAAGTGGTACACATGGCTACATTAGAACCACCATTTTAAGTTCTATCTGCATATATGAAAGCTATTAACTTTTTCAGTTTTTCAGACTTTTAAATCCATCTGAACAAAGAGAAAAGTCAAAATATGGCCATGTTTTCATCAAATTAAACAGTCAACTGCAGCCACCACCCTGCAACCTTAAAACAGCCCCTGCTTCCAGAGCTAGAGTGAGAACAAACTTCCTAGGTGTAGTCTCAGCCAACTTTCTCTTGTGGGATTCAAACATCCTTCTGGGGTAAGGTGGATAACTACATTCAGTAATGTCTCATTTTCTTGTGAGAGCATGCTTTGTAAAAGCAAAGTGATTACAGGTAGTAGGCACATCCAGTTAGGAGCTACTGCACTGGGTTACCTGTATTCACACCCACTATTTGGTTCCCATCTTTTCCTGTTTGTCTGGTGATCACATAGCCCATGTTCCTGAAGCCCTTTGAAGTGTTTTCAGAGATGTAAGGATGACTGAGTAATCCCTGTCAATCTGAGAAATATTTTCTCAGCAATGGTGGCATAAGGGAGAAGGGAACATGGTGTTTTCTGTGGACTCAGTCTGGTTTTGTGCTTCAAGACAGTTCACTGGATAGAGAAATAACATATTTTGTTTTTATTCATTATGCTCATACTTTGACATATGCTTGGAGAGGATAGGCCAACTACTTATATCCATGGTTCCATGCTTTGAAAGATTGTTAAAGGGTCTGAATACCCATGAAACCAACTGATCCCAGCTGGAACTTTGGGGACAGAAAATCAAAATTAATATTCTCAAACATTACAATGTCATACAGAATCCAAAGTCTCAGTTACAAAATACCACAGGACCATAAAAAGAAAAAAAAAGAAACCCAAAAAAACCACACCAAAAAAAAAAAACCCTGAACAAACAAGCAAAAAAAACCAAACCAAACCAAACCAAACCAAACCAAACCAAACCAAACCAAACCAAACCAAAACAAAACAAAACAAAACAAAACAAAACAAAACAAAGAATCAAGAACAACAACCAAAAAAAAAACCACCACAAAAAAAAAAAACACAGAACAAAAATTTCGAACTTTAGGGAATGAAAAAATTCTGAGCCCTTAAGAAGGGCTAAGATGATAGAGGGGTTTCATACGGTGTCCAGGTTCCTAAATCTCTGAGTAACATTTGAAATAGGTTTTGGTTCTAGAGGTCACTTAGCTACCTCAGAACATTTTTCTCCCAGATACTAAATATGTGATTAAAGAGTCAGCTGCCTGTAAGGCTATTGGCTTGTTTCCCTAACCCAGGAAGGACTAACATCCTGCCAAAATCTTTTTCAGGCTTTTCCCTCAGGCTGACTTTATTAATTCGGGGGGAAAAAAAAAGAAGAAGAAAAGAAAAAGAAAAGAAAAGAAAAAGAAACCATCTCTCACAAAACATGAGCTGCAGGGCCCATTTCCCCATGCTGCAGCTTTCCTTGCTCTAAAGCTAACATCTCTCCTTTTATTCCTCATCTTAATGAGCTTTCTCAACTCTTGGTAAGCTCTGTCTGACCTAAATGAGTCAGGGAATGGACAGAAGTTTCTGCCTCCTGGGGCCCTTGACCCTTAATGTGGCTGCCTCTCCTGCTGTCATGCCTGACCTCCAACTCCAGGACTGGCATTAAGCTCTTTAGGAAATTAGCACAGTAGACATGTAGTTAACTACCTGCTTGGATGTCCAATCTCTAGCTTCTGTTTCCAAGATCTTGCCTGCTGTTCCCTCTGCTGTAGGGCAGGATGTGGTTATTGCTGGCATTAAATGTTGTTCTGCATCCTTAACTTCTCATGGAAGGGAAAAAGTGAGCAAGGTACTCCACAGAGAGGAAGCAAGGTGCTGGTGGGAAGCTGTCAGCGTGCTTAGCATTAGTTACCTAGGGCTGTATTTGTACCAAGACATGCTTTATAAAGTTGTTCCTGCTTCTCTTGTAGCATTTCTGCTACGGCTCCCTAAATAAAATAATTGGCCAGTTTGCTCAAAACATGGCCTCTGTCTCTAGAGGGCAGGTAGAATAGAGACCACGTTATTACAGTGAGCCACAGCCCAGCACTCTGTCATTTAAATGCCATCAAGCACAAAGATGGATGTTGCATAAATATCAGCATGGGCAGAACAAAAACCCCATTCTATAGATGGCCAGCAGTGCACACAGCTTAAGGGGAAGTGCTCTAAGTCACCATGATGTATGGAGGTGAGAAGCATAAAGAAGGCCAACTTTGCCCTCCCAAACACTGCCAGGGTTTCCCAGGCTCACACAAGCAGGTGCCAAGCAGAGCAGTGAGAGCCTTCAAAGAACTGCCCTTTCCCCATCACAGATTCACTGTTACCTCCTGCTTTGGGATGCTGAAACCTCCTTCTGTAGGTCTGTTCTCCACAGCAAATATGTTCATACATTTATATACCAAATATTTCCCTCTCAGTACATGCCATATCTCTATCACACCTTAATAGCATGACCAGCCACTTGCTTTTTCTTTTTGTAGTGCAAGGATGTCACCACCTACAGTCTGAGAATGTCTCTAGGTTGTCATAGTCTATATTAAAAGAGCAGTTAAACAGCACTAATGTTCTCTGTAATTGCAGAAGAAGGACTGTGAAATACATTCTTTCATGTTAAATAAACCTCTATGTCTTTTAATGCTGGAGAAAGAATTATTTTTTCATTTGTTTTTGATTTAATCTGTTTTTACTGACATTGAATGTAATGGGAGGGAAAATTTTAATGCAATTCAAAGCAGGTCTTTTTTGAAGCAGACACAGGAGATCAAAAAACATACCCTTATGCAGACAATAACTTTTAGCTAGAACAGCTGGGAAGGTTTGATCAGACTCTAGTTCTCCCAATGGGATGAATAGAGAAGGAGACCAAAAAGACAAACTAGAGGGGGAGAAAAAGGATTTCTTTTTGAAGGTATTGTTCTAGTTCCTTCCCACATGCATCTCCACAAGGGCAATAAAAGTAAATGGCTTCCTGTTCCTTGTTCCTACCATGAGTTTGAGATTTTGTGTCATATGACAAGGGTTACTGTTACTTAATAATTTCTAGAGTGCATTAGGTGAAACTGGCACTTTGCAAAGAATTTGAAAAGATAGACTCCACCTGTCCCAAATGTTCTATAATCTAGGGACAAACCTTTACAAATCCTGTGGCTCTGCATCTCACATTTATGCCACAAGGACTCAGGAGCTCTCAGGAGTCAGCACTATTTCAGCTGGATCATTCTCTGAATGAAGTCAGTGAGAATTTTGCCGACTTCATTAGATGAAGGCACGGGCTATAATTCAGGGGACCGGCATGTCAGAGCCAGCAGAACATGCTTAGAAGGGTGACAGCAACACATGAAAAGGAAAAACTGGCAGAATGCATAACCCTTCTGTTTGAGGTGTGACTGCAGCATCTTGGGAGATAATAACCGGGATGAGGGGAGGAGATGGAAGACTGCAGGAACAAATTTATCTTGTGCTACATCCTTGACTAACTCCTTTGACTTCAGCAAGAGTTACTGGCCTGAGTAAGGTGAGGATTTAGAGGTGTGTGTTCCTACACAGCACAATGCATGAACTGTAAACATTTACAAGCATTTCAGACTAACACCCAGCCTGTTAAAACCAGGAAACTGGCCACTTGGGATTACCCTTGCAGTATGATATTCATCATTCACCAGCATGGCAATCCAACAGAGACTGACTATGAAGTCTGATATTCATTAAATTGCAGTTCAGCATCTCTGAGGTGGCCCATGGTGCAGCCCTGTGTGTGTGCACTTATGTGCATGCACTATAAAATATGATGGCAAGAGGGAGGGACGTGTATTTCAGAAAGGACACAAATTCAGCACAAGCAGTGGCTGGCCTTGCAGGGATCTCTGGTAAAGATGCCAAGTAACGTTTGGCTTCCAGGTCAGACAATTTTTTTTTATCCTAAATCTACTCATGCAAAGACACAGCTTATAGCTTGCAGATGGCTCATTCTGCTGATCTGCCAGTATTCACACTCAGAGTGTGGAATTATATCACATGAGCAAGGGGATTGCTGTCTTTTTCCATGGCTTTGTTATTGCAGGCAAAAAAAAAAATACAGCTAACCAGAAAATAAGAAAAAGGAGGACACTGAATCATTATTTTTGGAGAGATTTTAAAATTTAATTTAAAAAGACAAGGCAAACATGAGCTCGCAGTCAAACACTATCTCTTACTCATGTGTTTATCAAGACAGCCAGAAAATGAGGATGGATTATATATTTTAAATGAAGGATCCACTAACACTATTAGGCAAAAGTGGTTTTTTTCTCTCACTCGAGTGCTTACTTGCATTTTTCATACTTTCAAAAACTCCCTGAAAAATTAGAATCATTAAGAATAATTGCTAATTTTATAAATACTAAGAGTCTCAAATTAATTAACAACACAAAGGAAAACAAGTTAGTATGAATGCTTAAATTCAGTTCCTGAAAAGGAGATATACAATGTATTTGCACAATATTATAATCAATTTCAGAATCTCAGTAGAGTTGCACTTTTGTAAACCTGAAGTGATTGTATTAATTTATTGAAGTTATCTGGGGATTGTACCAATATAGCACAGAAAGACTGACCTGTGAAATATGTAGTCTGTTAAGAAACACACAAGAAATCCACTGATGTAATTTGATTTTAAGGAAAAGTTTAATATTTTATCCTTTGGAAAATTAATTGGGTTGATAAAAGCTATTTACACATTTGTGATGAAGTAGTTGGAGGTTTTCATCTGAAAATGCATTTTTTAAAAGGGAAGGGTTAAGTGTTTCACAACAGCTGCAAGACAACAGAAATATGGACCCACAAGAGATAGTTCAGCAAAGGGCCACTAAGATGATGAAGGGACTAGAGCATCTCTCTCATGAGGAAAGGCTGGAAAAGCTGAGACAGATGGGACTGTTCTCTTATGGGACAGACAACTCAGGGTGATCTTATTAACATATGTAAATACCTGAAGGGAGGTTTTGTAAAGAAGGAGGACCCAAGTTCTTTCCAGTAGTGTCCGGTGACAGGACAAAACACAAAAGTATGAACTGAAACACAGGAGATTCTCTCTGAACATCAGGAAACACTTTTTCACTGAGAAAAATTAGGGTGACTGAGCACTGGCACAGGTTTCCCAGAGAGGTGGAGGGTTCTCCACCCTCAGGAACACTCAAAAGCTGTCTAGAAATGGCCCTGGGCAGCTGTTGGGAAAGATGATGAAGGAAGGCCTTGCAGAGATGGTTTATTAGTGAAAGATTTTAAGAATGAATAGAGCTGAAAGCAAAACCTGAGCTATAGAATGTGAAGCAGGAAGACAGTGATTAGGTTATCTGAAGGCCGGGCCCCTGAGGACAAAAACAATACAGCTCCCCAGACAAAGAGATAAGGGGTTGGGCCCGGCCAGGTGATAGGGAAAAAAGGTGAGTTTGCCAAGGTTTTAGTATGCTAATATAATAGTTCCCATAGGCTGCATGTAGATTTTGTAGGTTTTGTACCCTGTTCCGGTTGGTTGATGTTAACCTGAGTATTCAGCATAGAAGGGGATAAATGGGATTGCAACAGGAAGTTCTCTCTCTCTTGGACCACACTTCGGCTGGAGCTGGTCAGGCTGGCTGTCCCCACGAACAATAAACCACGTGTCCATAGAGCATCCCTGTCTCCAGAAGTCTCTCGTCGCACCCCAGATAGCACCCAGACTTTTCTAATAGGGAGCTTGTTCTAAAGGACCTTATTTAAGCAGAAGGGCTGAACCAGACGGCCTTCAGCGGTCCCTTCCAACCCCAACCAGCCTGTGATTTTGTGATTCATCATTTCACAGCATCACAGAATATTCAGGGTTGGAAGGGACTCACAAGGATCATCAAGCCCAGCTCTTAACTGAATGGTCCATATGGGGACTCAACCCACAGCCTTGGGATTGTCAGCACCATGCTCTGACAAAGATAATATCAGGTTTTTCAGTTTGGTTTTGTTTGGTTGGTTGGTTGGTTTTTGTTTAGTTTAGTTTTTTGGGTTTTGGGTTTTTTTTGGGGGGGGGGGGTTTGTGGTTTTTTTTGGTTTGTTTCTGAAAGATGTCATTCAACCTAAATGAGCCTTTTTTGTTTGGGTGAGGAAAGTGGTAAGAAAGAGCAAAGAGATGTTTTTAGCCCCAGTCTTAGCGTACTAGTTTAGGCTTCCTCAGTTATGGTGCTGACACACCATAAAGTTCAATCCCCTGTAGCTGTGAAGGTCACTGCCCCAGCCATGTCAGAGGCTGACAGACAAACAGACAGACAGACAGACAGACCTGCTGATGGCAGGTGTAGCTCTCCAGACCAGAGGTTGCCCACAGTACCTGACGCCTCTTAGCAAGGTTGGGTCGACAAACATTTCTTTTGCAGAAACTGTGCCATGGTTGAGGAGCTGCATCGCCAGGTGAAGGAGCTACAGGAGGAAGGGTACAGGCTACCCAATACTCAAACAAATGAGCAAGAATTTGACCAGTTCCTTTCAGAGATGTTACAGTCTCAAAACTCTTGGGAGTCTGGAGCCTCCATTGCTGCAAAGAAGCAGGTGGACTCAGAACCCTGCAGGGGAATCAGTCAAAGGACTGTTAGTCAAGGATCTGATGAAGATGAAGGCTGGAAGCAGGTCACAGCACGTGCCAGGAGGAAGGTTCCTCCTCCTCAGAATTTGCAGAGTAGAAGTGGTACTTCCTGTAACAGGTATGAGGCTCTGGAATCAGAAGGCCAGACAACTGATGGGGTGGGCAAAGGTCCTACAGGGATAGTGGGGTGTCCTAAAACAACACTGCCAGTACCCCTCATCACAACCTCCTCTGTTAAGAGGAAAAGGAGGAGAGCTTTAATAGGACACTCCCTCCTGAGGGGAACAGAGAGCCCAATGTGCAGACCAGGCACAACTCACAGGGAAGTCTGCTGTCTCCCACGGGAGATAAGGGACTTTACTGGAAAACCCTCCAGTCTAGTAAGGTCCTCTGGTTACTATCACTACAGATTATTCAAACTGGCAGTGACAAAATAAAAAAATACCTCCCTAAAATAATTGGCACTAGCAAACCCTCCCTTAGACCCATTCTCCTCCTTTTTACCTGTACTTCCATATCTTTGGCCTCGAGTATATAGTGAAGGGAATTAATTTAACTGAGCTTGTATGCTCAGCTTGAATCTACGTGAACGTGGCAGCAGAGAGTGGCCTAAAATGAATGAGAAGAACCAGCAATCCCTGTGGTGCTCCTTGCACCATCCAGTACTTAGGCTCATTGGGAATCATTAGCCAGGGATCTTTGCATGTAATAATATTAAAAAAAAAAAAAAAAGTTTCCTTGACTAGTTAAGACTGAAGTTTATTTGGACAACTTTGCAGGACTTTGTCACATCGCATGTGAGAAGAAAAGAGCTCTTGAGCAAACTCTATAATGAGATTTCAGGACAGATGCATTTGCAGGTGTTTGATTCCAGATGATGATAAGTGTAACACAGGACAACAGACTGAAGTGGCAGTAACTTTTTAGTTGAGTTTCCACAATTCTTAAGAGAGCCAGTGCTAGATTGACATCCCCATGGAAATCAGCATCCTACAAAGATGCAACAGATTACAGCTGCAACATAGAAAGTTATTAATGCTTAACAAATGGATATCCGGGGAGTAAAAAGAAACATGGAGAAAATATTGATAAGAAGGATAAGCAGTGGACAATAGACTTAAGTTTATGACATTTGGAGAAATGTAGGAAGGCAAGGAGAATTTCAAAGGAGGCTTTGAAATGGAAGCAATGGAGTGGCCCTGGAAGTTTCTTTTGAATTTTTCCTATAAATGTAAGGCAGAATAAAAGAGATCAAAGGAATAGTTTGAAAATTAACCTAAAAGCAGTGGAACATAAACTAAAAAACCTTAAAAGCCAGCATACCTGTTCAAGAAATTCAAATACAAGGGGTGCCATGGTTTAATTAAAAGGACAGAAAATTCATATCTGCAGCATTATCTGTAACAGCACAGAACTGTATTTGTCTAGAGAAACAAAAAAAAAGAGAAAAGAAAATACTGAACCACCACATGATAAAAGCCCAGACAACAGTAAACAGCTTTTCAAATAGAGAATAAGCACATGACTTTGAGTTGTTACCCTGAGAAAATCAGCAAACTTACAACCTTGAGAAGGTCACTGTAGAGAAAAGATCAACTGAAAGAAGGTGACCATTTGTGAATCTGCTTACAAAGGAGTAAGCAGAATAAAGGAATGATACAGAATATTCACTCAAGAGAAAAAGAAGGGAACAAAGTTTCTGGAAGTGCGTACCCAGGGAAGAAGAAGAAGAGGATAAGGAATTAGGGAATAGAGAACAGCAGATATGAGGAAAACAGAAAAAGCAACTAGGGATTTGTGTAAATAGTAAATGCACTATATTAAAGCAAGTTAAATACAGAAAGTATTTTTCCAATACTTTTCAAAAATGGTGTCTTCTGTTACAATAACCTCACTGAGAGATCCTGAATGGTGGGAAGGTAAACCTGTAAAACCCTGTTAAAATTCTGTCTGTGATACAAATATATCATATAGATTCTGCTCTGAGAGAAGAAAATTACCCTATTTGATAAGCACAAACTACTTGGAGAGCATTTTGATACATCCTTTGTCCAAGAAAAAAAGCAGCAATAGTCAAATAATTTTCAAATTCCATTAAAAATATTTAAAGATAGTATTGGGTCTCCTTTTCCCCCTATTTTTATCTATGCCAGGTTACCAATCCCTAAAGAGGATAATAGTTTCTAGAGCACTCCTTTGGGAGATTTCAGCTAGGTGTGGCCTAATTGTGAGATGTGCTGCCACATGAAAGCTTCTGCAGGGCAAGGAACAGAGATTATGTTCGCATTGAAATCATTCAGTGGTAGGCAAAACAGTGGGATTTGTAACCTGAAATAGGTACAGCACCCTTCCAAATAGGATTTAAGTGATAAAGTCAAGTTGGGATATGCAGAATGAGGAAAATGTATCAAATAATCCATGTGGAAAATCACGTCCAAACGCCCTCAACTCCAGTTGTGAAAACTCTTGAGAAGCAGGGGACCAACAGGGCTATGGAATATAATGGACAATGACAATGAAGCAGCCTACTCTAGAGTCAGATTTCTGATCTGTAGCTCTTGCTGTTGTCCCTGATTCGTGATGCTCTTTACCCATCTGTGAAAGAGGAACAGGGTTATTTTACAGGGTGGGGGATGTGAACCTTAATTTGCTAACATTTCCAAAAGAATTGTGAGATCCTGAGATGAAGGGGCCAGATTTAATGCTCATTGTTTAGGCTCTAGTCTGTCTGCTCAGACAGAACTCCCACTGAGACTGGGAGCTGAACAACAATTCCCGAAGTTGGTCCATTTTTCCTAGGAAAATGAGACAGTTGCAAAGTACAGTTCGTTTGCCGCATTCATCCAGTACCCCGGAGATACAGCATTATGGTTAGTTACACATCTCAGAAAGCTTCTTCAGCAATATTGCCATGCCTTTGAATTCTTACAAGGCTATGCAGTCCAAGTAAAACAAAGCTACTGGCAAAAGTAATAAGCCAGCACTCCACACCTGATTAAACATCATTGTTTTTAGTCTAGCACCACGCCAAGTTCTCTGTCAATGTGGATGCGCAGTATCCAAGAACTGCTTAAAGCGGAGCTTTCACCACAGCAGCAGTGAGCAATTTGCTCTGCGAGCAGGTATGCCCAACACTGTGTCTAAACTCAGCAGTTTTCAGGAATCAAGCCCCTCTCCACACACACACTCACACACACACACACACAAACACACACACACAAACGCAAAACCAAAACAAAAAACCCCCAACAAGAAAAGACCCAACAACCCTTTCTCAAATCCCAGAGGTGATGGAATGTAAATAAGGGAAACCGAGCCCTTAAATGATCTGCACATGCACGCACTACCTACAGCATTTCTGGTTGCTAACTGTAAGCAGCTGCCAATTTCCCTCTAATGCTCAGACGACTTGCTAACTGATCTGCAAGTCCCAAAAGTGTGTTATCTTTAATGTGCCTCCAATTTTGCTAAGAGCCTACTATTTATAGTGTGCCATTTATTTACTTATTTACCTTCAACTAATTAAAGCTATCATTTAAAAAAAAATGCACTGGAAAAGCACACACTTTTCTTTTGTGTGTGTGTGTGTGTGTGTATAGAAAACGCAATCTGTTCACTTAACCGGATGAATGTTACAAAAGTTCTGTTTTGCTTGGAAAAGCAATGCATGAGTAAAAGCTCCAAAAACCCTAGCATTATTATCTCTAATTACAATTGGCAATATGTGGCAATCATAATTATTCATTTATGCAAAATAGCTTACAGTGTGTCTCATTTTTTATTCCCTGTTAAAGGATGGCTTGACAAAAGAAGAAAAAAAAAGATTATAGTGCTGAACATAATTGTGCTAAATGCTCAGTCATTTTGTTTAAAAAATACTACAAAGCTAAACTGCTATTTCTGCAGAGACAGAAAATGATTTAACAAAGATATATGGTATACTCTGCAGGTGGCAATCCATCTAGAAAACATATTTCCCTGAAAAGGAGAGATATTTCACAGAAAATCTTTAAAGTATAATTTTTGCTATTTCTGAGATAGAAAGAGAGAAAGAAAAGAGAGAAAGAAAGAAAGAGAGAAAGAGAGAAAGAGAGAAAGAGAGAAAGAGAGAAAGAGAGAAAGAGAGAAAGAGAGAAAGAGAGAAAGAGAGAAAGAGAGAAAGAGAGAAAGAGAGAAAGAGAGAAAGAGAGAAAGAGAGAAAGAGAGAAAGAGAGAAAGAGAGAAAGAGAGAAAGAGAGAAAGAGAGAAAGAGAGAAAGAGAGAAAGAGAGAAAGAGAGAAAGAGAGAAAGAGAGAAAGAGAGAAAGAGAGAAAGAGAGAAAGAGAGAAAGAGAGAAAGAGAGAAAGAGAGAAAGAGAGAAAGAGAGAAAGAGAGAAAGAGAGAAAGAGAGAAAGAGAGAAAGAGAGAAAGAGAGAAAGAGAGAAAGAGAGAAAGAAAGAAAGAAAGGAAGGAAGGAAGGAAAGAAAGAAAGCCTCCTTGTTTTAATCTAGCACATGCTTCTCCTGTTAGTAAAATACAAATTCGCAAATAGTCAGAGGAGAGACCATGACCATACTTACTCGCTATGGTTCTGCAATATGAAATTCTATTCTATTTCAGTTCTACCACAGTACACTAAGCAATTGAATAAGATCAAGTGCATTTCATGACAAAAAAAAATAGGGAAAGAAAAGTTCATGCTACTCACATAAGTAATCCCTATTTATATGTGTATTTCTAGTGGAATATCACCCTAATTTAGGGTACTCAGAAAAGCCACAATTCATGAGAGTTGCCAGTCACAATTTAATCAGGTACTTGGGGTCAGGGACTTCAAGGGACAACCTCCCCAGATAAAAAGGACCCTGATTCAGGATGCCAGGTTCAGAGAGTCAGTCTCAAGAAAATATATGCTGAGAAGGTTGCATATTAGGACAAACTGGAAAGATACTCTAAAACCTAGCTAAAACAGACAGGATAGATTTAATCCTGACATGCTGCACCAGATGAGCAACCTTTACTCTTGAATACAATCCCACTCTTTCTTGTGGAACAGCCTTCCCCCCATCACACTTATTCCTTTCTCAAAACTGAAGATAATAGAAAAGATCATCCACTGAACCAATTGGTTTTTTTGATGGCTAGGCATTTAAAAACTTTTTCAAAGTGTCTTAGATATATAGAAATGTAGGAGACTTTAAAATCAAATAGGAAGCAGATTTTTTTTTCTTGTGCTGATGGTGTTGATTAGAGAAGAGGAAATGGAGATCACCATTGGAATGCATGGGAAAAAACAGGCTTCCAGAATAATATGATAAGTTGCAGTATGTATCTTTACCAAACAAAAATTGGTCAGCTTCACAGAGTTGCTAAAAGAGCAAGTTTTTTTCCCCTGACTTAGTAAATGATGACAGAAAATTAAGGGAAACATGGCAGAACATTAAAAATTTATAGCAATATAAATAAAATACAAATCTGAAAGAAACAGAGGACAGTATTGCCATTACTTTCCACTTGTTTTTACCATCAGGCACAATAAATGATTAGCATGTGAGCTTGTCTCTTTTTTCCTCTCTTCAGCACATGATTAGGATGCAGGAGATACCAACGAGGCCCAGCAGTGATTTCTTACTTTAGATAATTCATTGTGTCTTGGTCCTTTACCACTAGAAGACATTTTCCACCCTCCACACAGAACCAGGAAGAAACACTGTGTTTGCATTACAGTAAATGCCAAAATTCATTTCTTGACCAGAACATAGAGTTGGGTGCTGTGTCTGCTGTGCAGCAGACAGCTCGTGCCTGCTCAGAGGTCTGGGCTTACTAACACAGCCATCATTTGTTCAACACAGCACAACATCTGCATGAGATGCCCTGATTACAAAAACCAAATTGTTACCTTGTTCCACACTGTGATCTGCAAACAAATTATATCAAACCCTAGGACTCTAGATGTACCTTTGGAGCAATGAGAAAGAAAGCATTACTATCCCCTGTAGCAGATGAAGGAACAAGTGAAGGCCATCTACAAAAGATACACTTCTGTGAGGAAAGCGTTCAGCTGGGACAGCTGAGAGTTGCAGCCTGGCCCCTTCTCTAGGGGCAGCCTCAAACAAAGTAACAAAGTTTGATGCCAACCAGAGAAGACCAGAGAAGACCAGAGAAGACCACTCTCCCCAGCTGTGTGCAGCTTCCAGCCCACTCTAGCAATTCACATAGGTGAATGTCAAGGTGAACATTACCACTCACTGACTGGAGGCCTGGCTGGATTGTGGGCAGAGTATTTATCACCCAGACAATTGTCACAGGGATCACTGAGGACTGTTTGCATTAAGTAAAGCAGTATGCAGAGGACTAAATATGTTACCTTACGAGAAACGTGCAGAATACAGAATTTCCAGCATGAAGAAACTGCCATTTCTGTATCATTCTTCTAATTTGAGGAGGAAGTGCCAACCTGCCCAAAACTAAGAAATACAAACCAAAGACTACAAATCAAGATAACTATTTGGAAATAACAGTAGTACCATTCCTTTCAACATTTCTCTTTAACTTAGAGAAAAAATTTGGGCTTTCTTCTACCCAAGTGTTTCATGTACTCCAATAATTCGGTCAGAATTGCTTCACTGGTGGTCAGCTCTGTCACTAAAACTATCTCATGGCAGCCAGAAGAAAGCATATGACATATTTATTTTCTCCTTTAGACCTGGCTTCTTGGCCAGGCTGTGTATTCCTTATGGCATTTGGAGAGTTGTGACAGTCATAGCATAATGACTGGATTAAGACAAGAAGAATCATCTCTGAACCACAGGGAGAGTAGGGAAATCTCCAAGACAGCACAAACTGCTGACCTAAGTTATAATTTCTAACAAGATTGTGGCTTAATACTTCAATTAGTTCAGGTCAAATGTTAAAATTAAAAATATTCTACCATAAGGAAAAGGTTTGACAAGGTTTCCCAAATGAAACTTGAACTCTGTAGGACAGTAGACTGTCCATCAGAAAAGCATATTGTTTGGCATTTCTAGACAGGTTTTTAATACAAGGAATGTTCTTTCCTCCTCCCTTTATAAAATAATGATTGGCTGGCACAGAAAGTGAAGATTCATTGTAATATGGATAATGATTGTAAAAATAACAAGTATATTTTAAAATTACAAGAGCCAAAATAATTTCATTTTCATATGTCTCAAAATGACTGTACAGTTTACCTGAAAGCTTTTTTCTATTGTTATCTCTGTGATTTCACAAGCCACATTCTTTCCACCAATATTGTGGCTGGTAACATCCTCTACAAACACTAATCCTTCCCTCTTCATCCAAGACACTGATTTTTCTAGCCTTAGAAATATTGTCTTAAGTTATTAATAAAGTTAAATTCTACCTTACACAAAATACCGAGGCTTTAGGTGAGTTTTTTCCTATATGTTTTGCTAGTATAGTGTGTGTCCCCAGAGTATCAACAGACCTGTTTTTAAAGAGAACATCTCTCCATATCTTGGAGATGGTTTTCAGAATCCTAAATTATATTTATCCATAGTTTTCTATGGTATTATATATAATATTTGGAAATGCAATCTGGATGATAACTAATCCATCCTCTGGCTGGGAATTAATTTGCCTTATCTCAGTTTTTCATATGCGGAAAAAATACAAAAGGACTGATATCAGAAATGGGGAATGCTAAATGAAATTCACAGGGGCGTGGTATAATGAATTAAGTAAAGCACATGGGTGTGTTTGGAACTTAAAAGTGACTCCACAGCTCAAGCTTTGGACCTTTTAGAACAAGTCCCCGAGTTTTACCCACAGTTGCAGTACAACCCAAGTCTGATCTCTCTACTGCATTTTCAGGTCTTCATCCAGCTCATTCAAACTCTCTCCTAGCTCTTCAGAGACTATTTAGCTCCTCTTGGAAATAAGCAGAGTACTTGGTAATACAAGCATACAAAATCCTTCATAACTTCTTACAATAACTGAGCAGCACATCAGGCAATTACAAATTAAAGAAAGGTTAGGAACCTTCCTGAAATAAAATTTACACCTATTTTGCCAGACAAACATCACGTAGCAAATTAATATCTAATTTACTGATTAGTTTCCAAAAATGTTTTTCCCTGGTAGAAAATCATGCCAATGGAATAGCCTGATTTAACTTGGCAAAAATCATCTAATGGAGGGTACACAATTGCTAAATCATAAAAAATATGTGCACTTCAATAGTAAGATTTTTTAAATCTTTCCATCATAATTTCCTTCTTCTCATCCTAATCTAACTTCAAAAGGGAACATTAGGCACACCTTAGGACTGGGACAATCAGTGTCTGTAGCTCTGATGTTCTGCTTCCAACAAGCACCACGGTGCACTGGCACTGCACAAAAAGGGATGTAACAACAGGTGGATGGAACTGTGTCCCACTAACTCAAGGGCAAGCCTTCCACTGACTGCAGCAGGGCCACGCTTTTTATGACTCACTGTCCCATTTAATAAGAAAATATTCCTTTTCTTCCAAAGGGAAACAGCTTCCTTTCAGTATCAGTAGCTTTAAGATGATATAAGAATGGGTATGTTTGCAATTATTTGGCTTGAACTGCACACTGAGGACTAATAAACAATTACTAGCTTGGTTTAACAGTTTTCAAAAACGCAAAAAAAAATGTTCTGAAGAATCGTAGGTTACCCAGGGAAACCTTAATGTAATTCACAAGGAAGCTTGCAATTTCTTCAGCTTGGAGTTTGAAAATGAAGCAAAACAAAGATTTGTCATGTTTCATGTTTCCAAGCCAATATGCCTACACTCATGTGGTTTCTACCTCTGGCAGAGTGTAAAGAGGAAGTAAAATGTCAAGTTGTTTATTTCTGTGCAATTTTCTTATCTCAAAATAACACCGAGTTTGCTAAATCCAATCTGTCTTTAATAATAGACAGAGGAATTCCTTTGCTTGGCACTCTTGTTTTTACAGAAATCTTATGATCTGGAAAGAGAGGAGTTAAATCTCTTTTGACAATTTTGTCAAAACCAAAAATGTCATCTGAAACAGCAGCCTTGTTTTCTAGGGAAATAAAGAAATTGTTTTCCTTTACTTCAGTCCATATACAGCCTTTTCTTATTATTTTCTCTTTTTTTTTCTTTTTGTCTTGTTTTACTGCAGATGAAAAAGAAAAGCAGAAACAGACAAAAAGACACCTAGAAATTCACTCTTCATGATCATAAGCTTTCACTTAAATCTGTGAGAAAAATGAATATGCTTAAATCAGCAAGTTGTTCTTTACCTCCACAGAACAATCTTCATTGTCGAGTATGTGATCAAAGTTCCCTGCCAAAAAGTCGAGAAGCCACAAGTTTTTATAGACACCCTAGGCCTGATTTCAAAGTATAAGAGATTCAGATACATCTTTCTTTTTGAAAATAAATATATATTTCAGTATGTAAGCCTGTGCTTCTGCCCTTTTTAACTGTGCATTTCAGAGAATAATGAAATGTATGAATACATAAAAGTTGTCCATGCTTCCTCATACTTTGTTCTTAAATCCCACTGCAGATTAAAGTGATATCACATTTATTTTTTTAAAAAGGCATTTTCAAACATATCTAACCCAAATTTGATCTACTAATATGTTTTTCTATGTCAATACTGCATGCATTTTCAAATGCACATGTAAGTACCCACTTCCCCAACCCTCTATACTTCATAAGAGAGATTTAGCTGCAACAGGATAGAAACACAGCAGCCCCAAGGAAAAATGAAAAGAGAAAAACGTTCCTTCCATTGTTCCATTTTGATTCCAGTTCCCCTATCCAAAATACTCTATCTATCTCATGCATTTGGACAAAGAGAAAGAGAAGAATAAAAGCTTGTGCCTCTTCCTGCAGTCATCCTTGGCCTTGTGGTTAAAATTGTCTTTCTGACCTTTATCTAGGATAGCCTCAGATGATGGTAGCAGCCTGTAGCATAAGGCTATATAGCTCATGGTCACTCTTTTACAAACATGTCCCTTCCCACTGGGAACAACTCCCTTATAAATGACAATACAAGACTCTAAAAGGGCTGACTAATAGAAAGAAGAGGAGCAAACACTCCTGAAATAGCTAGCAATAAATATAAAACTGCAGGATGAAGTAAAAACTTCACAGACCAGCACAGACCTTCCTTTCTGTTTAAATTCCTATCATTCTTGCAGAAGGATGATCAAATGATTCAGGATTGGTTCCTTAGCAGAAAGGAGTTGAGCACAAATGGCTGTGTTCACATTTAGTGTTGAAGTCTAGATCAAAGATACAAATCTGTGTATATAAGAGATTTCTTTAAAAACATTCACAGCTATAAAGAACATTTTTAGATTAAATGCATGTCTGTTTCCTTCTGCTTCACATCTCTATCCATAGGGCTAACAGAAAGTGAGAGTGCCTCCCCTTGCAAACATGGAATATACTTTGATATCTGAAGACAAAATCATCCTCTTGGCTCCTACATGTTGAGACTGTAAAGCCTGTGATGTCAACAAACCAAGTTTTGCAAACCACCCACAGCCATGGTGCCCATATGTGTTTGTTTCACCATCCCTCACCAACAGGCTGGATTCCTCTCAGCGCACACAGGCAGATGAGGCACGGGGATACCCACAGTGAAACCCTTTTTACCTTTCTTTAGCTGCTTAATACTTAAGCAACTTGTTTAGGCCAGACACCCAGGCTCCCTCAGGATCAATGGGTGCAGATACAGGCACCTGCAGGGGGTGATTCATCTTCTTCAAAGATAGGGGTCTGAGCTGGGGCTTGGAGCCGCCTCCTGGAGGTGCCTATCTCTCTCCTTGACTATAGTGGGAGCCTAGATGACTGGCTGAGATTAGGTGCCTAATTTTTAGGCAGATAAATTTTCTTGCCTGAGGTTACATGAGGAATCTGTGGCAGAACCAGGGTTTGAACCCACGTGCTCCACACATAGCTGGTAAAGAATCATTTAGTCAAATCCAGTGCTTGTGTTACAAATTTTTGTGTGTCCACAAAAGGTTGTTAGACAAGACACACACAGACACACACCAAAAAGTCTAATAAATTGGTGATTAGTCATCAATCTCTCACACACCTTAGTATATGAAACACCTGTTTTAAATGTCTAAAACAGCCAATAAGAAATTTTACCTGTGGTCTGCCACCTTCCCAATAAGTCTGAACCACATTGATTCTCAGGGATCTTCTGGGAATTCTGCAATATAGTTACAATAATTTGCTATTTATGAAGATGGAAGGAGACAGTTACACCAACACTCATAAAAGCAGTGATAACAAATTATTAGGGAAGAATCACATGGAGCATGCCCGACTTCTTGGTAATCAAAAAAGCTCTTCCCACCTAATTGCTGCCTTTTCAGATTAACCAAGCTCAGCAATACCAAGGTACTTCAGAAGGAACCTCTTCACTCATACTTAATACTCCACCAGGACTTCTCACATTTCTGGCCAATGGAGGATGCAAAATATTATCCTGAGAAACCCAGAGCAAATGGAAAGATGGTCACATTAGTCTGACAGACTTAATTCCTACTGTTTGAAGGATTCAGTAGAATCTGCAGGGATTAGTATAAATACAACCATACAAACTCTAAACCCAACTGGATTGTGGGCAAATGGTCAGATTTGTTCACAAAACCCTGAAACCTCTGTAAAAACAACTGAATAGTTGTATTTGTCAGATACTTGTGTCACTGAGGAATTACATATTTTACACCGGCTGCATATATTGTATTTTCTACATTTCTTCATTTTACTTCTCAGCTATTTTTCTCATTTGATTGAAATATGTTGTCCTCTTGGAGAACTAATTATGTGATAAAGTGGTTCAATTTGTAATTCCAGTATTCATTTATGACTCAACAACATTATTGCTTCTTATATATCATCATTTTTGTGCATGTGTAACTCAAAATTAGGTTCATTGCTCTCTTTTCAGGTTCACAGAGATGCAAAAACCACTGAGGAGAAGGAGATTTACATCAGTCTAAAAGCTAGTTTGGGAGAAAACTTGGAACTCCCTCAAAACAAATCTTCGCAAAAAGAAAGTTCTTTCTGATACGCAAAACAAATTTCCAGACTTTTCTCTTGAAGCAGTGCAGGTTATATATTACCTATTATTAAAGCAGGAATACTACAGAACTTGGAATCATTCACTCTGATATGCTAAGTGGAGACTTTGCCCTTTTGACATTTTTCTACTTTATTTTGAGATACTTTCTACCCTGGCACTTGCTCAGCCCTCAAAAAAAACCCCCTCAAAACCAAAACCCCAACACACAAACATACAGAATTGTTCTCTTGAAGTCTTAGTCCCATCACACTAGGATCTGACAAAACTGGATCTGACAAATTCAAAATTGGGTAATGCAAACAGTGTGCTCTCAGAATCCCATTCACGCCAATCAGAGACTATGATTTCAATGCTATAAATATCCATTTGAAGTCTTTTCCATACTAAAACATTTTCCAACTACTCTAATATAGTTCAGAGGTTTCAAAATACTAAAAGTATTTATTTAGTTCCTGTAAAACAACAGGAATTCTTAATCCTGTCTGTGGATAAGGGAAGTGGCCTTGGAAGGGGAAAGGGGGGAAAGGGGGAA
>VWZP01006234.1:99827-244240 GCA_013396995.1 Dicaeum eximium
AAGGAAAGGAAAGGAAAGGAAAGGAAAGGAAAGGAAAGGAAAGGAAAGGAAAGGAAAGGAAAGGAAAGGAAAGGAAAGGAAAGGAAAGGAAAGGAAAGGGAAAGGGAAAGGAAAGGGAAAGGGAAAGGAAAGGGAAAGGGAAAGGAAAGGGAAAGGAAAGGGTTCGAGTTCTTTATGAAATGCTGCCATCTATGGAATACCAGTCGACACTGCTTTCTGTGCAGAAGTCAAGGAAAACCACAGGCAGGTTACCTCACAATGTGGTTAGTCCAGTAAATGACACCGTTTTTTTCATCAACAAACAATAATATAAATTATAGCTTCGGCTTTAACATTTAGTTGGCACTTGCTTCTACCACAACTATTTCTTGAATGCATAAGCAGCATTTTTAGTTACCTACTGCAAGGTTTTCCCATGATTTGTTGGGGGCATTTATTAATAGCAACACATTGTGTTGTCCTGTTTTTATTTACACTGGTTTCCCAAATTTCAAGGCATACAAGCAGAAATCCTTCCAGTTGTTCCCCATGTACATATCCCCAAGCATACATTGTCAATATGTCCAAATAAGTAAGTAGCTAATTATCATTTTCTCACGTTACCTCTATTATACCTGACAATAAGGTGTTTGACACTTCATAAATATTATAAACACACACATCACTCCTTCTTCCTTAGCCTTTCTGCTAATGATAAGGCAGCAGCTGCATCTGTGGTTAAGACCAGCAGACAGAAAGATGATAACTTTGAAGAGATAGAAATATTAGGACTATTTGTCAGCTGTAACAAATAGTAACCATATCAAAAAGCCCCGTTTGGAAGCTACTCAGACCTTCAAGAAAAAATGGTCCTCATTTAGTGCTGCAAAGATCCGAATACTCTTTATCATACTCACTAGAGGACTAGATACAAATGAAAAGCAGGGGTCATTTTGCTTGCTTAAATTGTAATTAAGTGACATATTTAATCATTAAGGTAGGCATAAGCATAAACAGCAGTAATTGTAGGGCTGATGAAAACCTGGACCCCCAAAACTATCTTGTATTCAGAGGCTGTGATGTACAGGTGGAAGTAAAATAATACACAGGAATTCTGAAAGATGCCTCCTTGAGACAGTGCTGCTCAGGCCTGTTTTACAAAATCACAGAATCACAGAATCATAGAATCAATTAGGTTGGAAAAGACCTCTGAGATCGTCGAGCCCAACCTATGACAGAACACCACTTGTGCCAATTAGATCACAGCACAAAATGCCACATCCAGTCTTTCCTTAAACACCTCCAGGGATGGTGACTCCACCACCTCCCTGGGCAGCCAATTCCGATGTCTAACCTTGCCTTCTGTGAAGAAATTCCTCCTAAAGTCCCTAAAGTGTCTCTTGCTTAGCACAGTCTTCCCTTGCCATCCACTCCCACTTGTGAAATGTCACCAGCAGAGGTACTTCCCATGGCTGGAAAGGTGTGGTAGGAATAACTCATTCGTGCCTGCTCTGAGAGACAGGGCCTGTTCAGCTCTCATCCGTGGGGGTCAGCCATATCAAAGAGAAGGACATTAGTGGAATGAAAAATAATAGCAGCCCTACATTCCTTGACAAAACACCTAGCAAAATACTTTCCCATTCTCTTTACTCTATCCAAATTGCTCAGTGCCAGCAAATCTTTATTATCCTAACCATGAGTTAAGCTATCTGCAGGCAAAACGTTGCCTCTTTCAAGTGTTTACCATCTTCACACAGAGTATTGACTTTGGAGGGTGGCATTTGTGCAGCAAACTGTGATGGATTAATCACCCCTTGAGCATAACTATCTGCACACCAAGTTACTAAAACTCTCTCCCTCTGCAGGTCATTCGACAGAATCAGTGGAGCTGCATTAACAATTATTTGTATTATAAGCAAAAAAGGACTCTAAATGAAGCTAAAATTTACCTCCTAGAGAAAAACCTGCAGAGATCAAAAATGAGACACTTATAGAAGATTTCCAGAGTCAGAGATAGTTTTAAGAAATTCATCCTCCCCTGTTTGAATTGCAGCTCCCAAACACATACCCTATCCCTGTGCTTTAGAGAGGAGACAGTGGCCAAATGTCCATTGGCAGCAGCCACAGCCACACTAACCTTCTACAGTCTTCCTCTGTTGCACAGCTGGTGAGGCAGACAGATGCTAAAAATCAATCCCCTGTGCTGAGGGGTGTGGATCATTTGCCCACCATATATTGCTGTGTAGGTGCAGAATCACTCACTGCTCTGAAATGAAGCATCATCACTGATAATTTGTTTAAATAATATTGGGAGTGGGGGCTGGGGAAGGGGGAACAGGTCCATTGCACTCATTTGATATGCAAATAGGGATATTCGTTCATGAACAAGAACATGCACAATTCATGTCTATTTGTCACTTGTTGTATTAATAATTTGGCTTTTTCCATGTTTTCTGTCACCAGAGGAGTCAGGACAAACTGTTACTGAGGAAACCAATCACCACAAAGGAGGCAAAGTGAACAGACCACCTAAACCTTGCAGATTGGGAAAGAACATCCAAATATCTGTTGAATCCCTGTATAAAATGAATAATGGATTGCTATTACCTCACCAAGGAGAAAAATGCCATATTTATCATCTAATGCAGGTGAAAGATAATTTGGCCATTCTGAAGAATCTGAGATGTATGCTTTTAATGAAATGCATCCTTCCCACAGCCTGTTTCCCCTGTACTGCAGAAAGACTCCAATTTCCCTGCCTCACTGCACAGATTCAGGTTTGCATTTATATGTAAGCGAAGTTTCTTGGCTGACAAATCTCACTCAGCCACTGAGGGTAACTCCACATTGCCAGAATGAACCAGTATAAAGTTCTTGCTGCTGAAGGTACTATACACCACAGCATATGTCTTACTCAAGAATTCAGATGTCACCCACCCGCCATTAGGTACAATGCACACTTTTATAGCCAGAGCAGCTGCCTGGAAGGCAGAACAAGATATGAATAACCATTTCCTAGCCCATTTTCTTCAGCTGTGAGTCTTCTACATTGCTGAACTGCTTCAGATATTAAGAGAGAATAACTAAGACTAGATCACATATATGAAAAGGCATCAAGCAGGAATACTAAGTAGTAACATACGTGAATAAAAAAGTGATTGCAATAAGTATGAGCCAAATAAATTAATATTTTGCCTTGGATAGGCTTCTTTATGTTTGGTAACTATTGCTTGTGCTGAAGATATAACACATGCTGACACCAAATATCAATTCTAGGTAAATCCAATTAAGCCCAGAAGCAAAACAGCTGGATTAGCAGTTCACTGCATAAATTATTTTTCTTCCATTTACTTTGTCTTTTTGCAAATGAGCCTTTTAACATACAAAAATTTAGCACTCAAGTTCCCCTTTCCTTATTAATCCCAGAAGCCTAAAATGAAGAAGAAGAAAAAAACCCACATTTTCTTCCTTTGTTGTTTGTGGGCATATGCTGTTAAGCTCCCTTGTGTAGTCTCCCCACACTGCAGGTAGTTTTTGTTCTTCCTTGAATAAGTCATTCACATTGCACTTACAATGGTGTCAGACCAAGAAATTCACTTTTTTGTTTTAAATTTCTAGGTGATGCATTAGTGCATGATTTTTTTTTCCTGGTTGTATATAAAATGAATATAAAACTGGTAAGGCTGGAGTTGAACATGCTTACAACTGCTTTATTCCAGTTGCAACAACATAGGCTATACAGGAGTTGCTTTATTTGATCTCTTTTTTTTTTCTTCTTATTGTTTTTCTTCATTGTATGGCTGTCAGCATAAAGGGCAATGTAGAGATTGGGAATCAATACATGCTACTCCTGTAGATACACAAATAATCACAAATTGTAATCATTGATTGATTTTCAGCATTCTGATAGTGACACATTGAGTGGAAGGGACTCTGATCTCAGTTGTGCTAGAGGAAATCTAGAGCAGTGATTCACAGCTGGAATTGTAATAAAGACCTGCCTGAGAAATGCATCATTTCAGTCAATGAAACATGTAACATATTATTGGGGAAAATTACTTTTCCCTTCTGCTCATAATCAGGGCTGAGAAAAGCAAATGTTCAAGCAGCAGAGCCATCCTTCAGCCTCCAAGGTTGAGTGCCACCAGTTCATCTCATGGCTTACTCCTGAGCCCATATCAAGCACAATGGTCTTGGCATTACCACACACACACACTCCTCTTCCAATCCCCTCAGAGAACATCTTTTTGATGGCTTTCTGAAAGTGAGAGTACTTGCTGCTTTTACAAGTCAGGCTGGTAACTATTTCTTCACTCAGAGATTATTAAGGGGTGGATTTTTATTGTGTCTGGGTTCACCAGTGCAAGTGTAATGGAACTTGGATGGGACTGTTTGCTAGCAGTTCTAACCAGACTGGGTAACAACCAGGAGGTGATTGGTGATAATTGATGCTACCAATGCTCAATCCCTTTTTTTCTTCATGACAGTATCTGGAACAAGGCTAATAATGCCAATTATTAACCCTCTGCCATGTATGTATTAATGCATATATTAATGTTTTTATATTTCACTTTTTTTTTTCATAAGCCCATCAAGTTACACATAATACTTCAGAATGGAGAAATACTCTGCTCCAACTATGCAGTTTGGAAGCTAAATCATACTGCAAACTTCACTCTCTTTGTGTTAATTATTTGTGAAAAATATTTTCACTGGCAACAATAAGTAATTGCAATGCTACCTGTTGTTAATAAGAAGGTTGAATGTGCATTTATCACACACATCAAGAAACAGCCAGAAGATATTCTAACTCATAATTCTGAAAATATATTGCAACAGACTTTTTATTTATAATATGCAAACAAACTATATGTATTTGAATACTAGACACATTGATAAGTAGCATTTTTTCTCTATTTAAGTAAATCTGGCAGTACATGATTAAATTTTCTCCAGTTCTTACTTGGATAAATTGAAATACTTGCAAAATAACATATAACCTCAGTGAATTTCAGCAAAGATATAAAACGTGTGAGATACAAAAGAAAATGCAGCCCACCAGGTTTTCATGTCATCAGTGTTACAACTCAATAGTGGAATATCATGAAGCATTTCTAATTGTACTTAAAAAAACCCAAACACTCAAGATCTTCTTTGCAAGTTGTTAACCAATGTAACCCACACTCTCAATGATTTACAAGGTCCCAACATTCTGCAACTCAGGTTAAAATATACTACTACTACTAATAATAATAATAACAATACACAAAGTCATGTGGTGGTGCCACAGCCTGGATTCTGTAAGGTTGCTTTGTGCATTAATACAACCTTGAGGTCCTATGTCATGTGAAACACTAAGGCCAGATTCTCACACATCATGTTAAAGAGATATTTGGAGGCAAAGTACACCTCGCATTACTGAGATCATCAGAATTTATCTCCTTGTTGAGGTTTGGAAAAATGAAAAAAGATCTTAATCAATTGCCAACATCATGCAGTTCCACAGCCAGCCTCTGGAAAACATTGCAAAATAAAGTCACAGAATGTGATTAATAGGAAACACAAAAAGTTTTAGTGTTTTTAGGAAAAGAGAAAAATAAATAAAAGCTCTTTAGAAAGCTTAGAGACATTATATAGAGTTTTCCGTGGTGGGTTTTTTCACTAGAAAAAGCAAGAAAATCCAGGCAAGACCGGCTAAGTTCTCACCGCTTTATAAATAACTTTTCTTTACATTTTATTTACCCAGAATTATATTATTTTCATGTCCCGATGCCAAGAAATCTGGTTAGTAAAGTACCAGATTCTTTTATTTGATTTTATTTGATTTCATTTGATTTCATTAGGGACCATCAGCCTTGCTGCTTAAGTGCCCGACTATTGTTTGCAGTTAAACATTCATTAGGGAATCCCCAGTGGGTTCATTCATTTCACTGAGGTCCAATTACAGTGCCACAAAAGCAGTTTTTGCAGCAATTAGCTGGTTTTTCCTGTTTATGTTCTGTGTCTTTAGGAAGACGACTATTTTGTGGAGGTCAGATTTTTAATTAGGCGCAATTTAGGGCCAATAAGAAAACTGATAATTTACTAAATAGCTGTGGTGGACTTAACTGCTTGGAGCAGAGGTAAATAACACAACGGGGACACCAGGAATAAGCTCTCCTGGTGTGCAGAGCCCAGAGCCCCATAGTGTAAGGAATAGATTTCGTGTTAAATGGCTGTCAGGGCCCTCAGTCTGTCACCTCCATCCCCAGTTGACCTCACCTCAAGAGCCACCACATTATTAGCAGTGGGTGCAGGGAAGCCAGTCTGGAAAAGTACCTGCAGAGAGCTGCTGGCTTCAGGTGGCTGCAAAAAGATCTCAGGGTGAAAGAAAAAAACAACAACAACAACAACAAAAATCAGGTTCTGCTCCCTGAGCACCTTTGTCAACTGCTGCATCACATGGAACAAATGATATTCAAGGGGGTGTGAAGCATGCTCACAGTCACTGTGAGTATGTTCTTACCAAAGTGGATTGTTGTGTGACAGCTTGGATTTCTGCAAATGTCTGTGCTTTCTGCCCTTTATAGAGGCACTTCATTTTTTCAGCAATGTGCACAAGTTGCCTTACATTTTGGGAAAATAAGAACTGTGAGAGTGGATGAAGAGCACCCATTTAAAGTGAGATCTTCACAGAATCAAAAATGTCTTCTGAAAAATTCTAAGCAGACTTGCCACCTCAAAATTTGTTTATCTAAAGACCATGATAGTTGAATATCAGCCATGGTATCACAGTGAAATTTCTGAAGAGACTCATGGTTGACTGAAATGTCTCTCTCTTACAGGAAATAGGTAAGGAACGCCAGAAGGTCACTGCATTTTTTCTTCAACCTTTGACCCAGCACTTAACTGCAAAGTCGTAGCCAGGCATGTAAAAGAGCAATACCATCAAGAAGAGTATGTTACAAACATTGAAATTTCTTTGCCAGTCATCACTCCAAGCAGGATTTATTAAAACATAAAAAAGAATAGGGCAGAAATTCCTGTATTTTCTAGTGAGAAGAAAAATGTACAGTTAAGTTGTAAATGTGCAAAGAAAATGTACGACGGCTCTATGTCTTTGTGTCTTTAAGTGTATGCAAAAATACAACAACAGAATAATTTTGGAAAACCTGGTATCTTGATGAAAACACACTCTACATCGTGACTCTTGTTCTTCCCATGAAAACCCTCCATGCTGGCATGCAGTCCATAAGCATAGATACAATTTTTTAGAATTATTTAATTAAAAAAAAAAAAAAAGAAAAAAGGGAAAAAAACAAAGAAGAAAATAAAATTAAAAAAAAAAAACCACAACAAACAAAAATAAAACCAACAAAAAACTCTGGAGAAATAATGTTTTCTGAAAACTTTAGATCGTGAAAATCTGTTGTTAGGCAGTTATTCCCTTCCTTATTATTTAGCCAGAAAAGCATTACTTTTTTTTTTTTTCAAGTCATCAGTTTTCCTTGTACATATAAATAAGATTGAAAGATGTGGGCTAAAAAAGCCCAAGAAATTTTGCAGTTACCTTTTGAGATGCTGAAACCAAAGTCTCAGATCAGGGGTAAACCAGAGAACATCTCTGTAAGGTAGTCTGAAAGGAATCCATGCTGTGGGTGTGTAGACAGTGACTCTATGGTCTAAGCTACCTAATACAGTGTAAGTTCTGTTCAAACTTGCATCCTACCTTCAATCAGGGGTCTTGAACACATAAAGTAACAGAATAACAGGAATTCTTTGCACCCATTCAAATACACATAGGGTTGTGGAAGGCCTGTCTTTTCTAATATTTTTTAAAGTATTTTCTACATTTAATAGAAAGATTTGAGGGTTCTGAAGCAAGTGAACAATTTTATAAATATGTTATTACAAGAATACAATACAATAAGCAAGACACTTTGCAACATTAACTCCTAATTACTTTGGAAAGCAAATTTCATTTGGAGTCCAGCTTGACTTGCAAAGAACTCAGGGTGGTAATTAATAACAATCAGCCATTGAAGTAACTTTGTATAAATAATGTGCTGAACTATGTCCCAAAAGGGCTAAAACAAGCACATGGACTTCAGCATGAACTCAGCCAAACGAAAAAAAAGAAAAAGAAAAGATTGCAAGTGACTAAATTTTGTACTTTTTATGCTTAGCTGTTCCCTCAGTGTATTATACATCATATCTCAAAAGCCAGGTTTTTTGTCATTAACATAATCAGAAATGCAATTTTCATAATACAAGTCATATAAACAATGTGCTGAGGGCAGCTAGGGGACAGGTGTCATCCACAGGATGCAGTTCTGGTCGAAAGAGAGATGCAATTAAGTGACAAGGAAGCATTACTGTTCCAGTGAGAATAACTTCCAAATACATGAGATAGAGAGAAATTTTCACAGCTCAGAGAGGCACCCCAGTCAAATATCCTGTTGTTTGCCAGTTCACATCCCTCTGCATAGGGATAACAGTAGGGCAGCAGGATATAGGGACAGAAATAAGCTGTTAGACCACAGGATCATAGGGCAGTTCAGGTCAGAGGAGACCAAATCCAACCTCCTGCTCAAAGCTGGGTCAGCTTCATTCATTCTTTTGTGACAGCATACACATAAACTAGTTCAGCTAAAATAATACATATATATATATATGTCTGTCTGTATGTGTGTATATATATATATATATGTATGTGTATATATATGTATACGTGTGTATAACAGTATCTATGTATATATATATGTATACTAATCATGGGTATTTTAAAGTTTTACAGTTAATCCTGGCTTTTTAAGGAAATTAATGTTATCACACTCTTTACAGTTATTGTCAGGTGTTGGCCCATTCCATCCCTCTTAGCAGAAGGTTTAGAGGTGTGAAGGTTTAAAGAGACAGGAGCAGTGGTGTTGTGAAAAGCCCAAATGTAGAAAAAGCTTCAAAGAAAAATTTAAAAATTTTACCTTAGTAGAGCCAGCATTAACCAAATATCAAACTTGAAAATATTGAAAAGCAGGCCTCATATTGGTTCCTTTTAGATACCCCATCTCTTCCTTAGATGCAGATGGAAAACAGAATGGCAGGCTCAGAAGGGGCAAGCACTCAACACTTCCTATTTAACTAGAAGCCCAAAGTAATGGAAATCCCATAAGAAAGGGAATTTTCTGCCATCTGCAGGATAGGTAGACAATTTGAGGTGGTGTGAATGAGGCCATCTATTTGTGCACCATCTCAGGCCTTCAGATTTTCTTTCTTTCTGCATAACAATTTATAAACTAATCCAGCACTTCTGGACCTTCTTAGAGGGTGCAGCTTATCCTAAAGCTTGATTTCATAATCTTGATCTTCTCCCTGTGAAAAATAAAAAACATTCCCAAAGACTTCAGCTGTAGAGGGACCAAATCCTGGAAAGCAGCATTGAAATAATTTCATGAGCAAGTGATTGACCATTTTTTGCAGGTATTTATTCCATGTTTATGTACTGGTTTGAAGAGTTCAACACAAAAGTCAGGTCACAATCTGCACTGCTGTGTTCACCTGTTCAGCCTTTCTCGTCAGACAGAATTTTGAAATCCAATATTTTAATAGCCCTATTAAAATATTCCTAATTGTTTAGTTAAGCCTAAAATTATATTTGGCAGATTGTTAGGCCAGAAAGCTGGTTGAAATCACCTGATATTTAAAAAGTAACTGAAAACAGGCAGCTGCTTTATTACTTTAACTGTACATCCCAAAACTGACTGCTAAGCATTCACGTACCACAAGACATGTACGAGGTGGGCATCTTTTTTAGTAATGTGTCAGCAACCTTTTAGAGAAATACAAGAGGAGAGCAAATAGAGAATCATTCTTAGCACACTAGAAGCCTTTGAAGGTTCTCCTGACTTCAAACATCAGAGGCAAGAACAATCTTAATCCTGTGATACCACAAAATAACGTGTTACACTGAGATACACTGCAGCTCTAGCATTACTTCATTTGATGTGTGCATGAAGTGCAGTGATGATGCTTTTGAAAAAAAAACATTCTCATGGGTAAGAATTCATTGCTAGGTGTGTTTTGTAAGGCACCAAGAGATTCACTAGGAAATTATGTTTCCTAATTACAGGATACCTGCAGAGTCAGAAAAATTTATCAGTTTTACTTAGAATATTTTGTCACTGTTTTGCACAGAGAAAGAACAACAAAACAAAAAAAGAATTTCCTTCCTCTTGCCCTCCTACTGTTATTGCAGAAATGGTAGCTACTACATTCTGATTACTGATCTGCACATTAGAAAAAGAAGGCTGGTCAAATATGGTTAAAGAGCCAATATTCAAATATGATTAATTTGTCTGATTTAATATTCTAAAATTTTCAACTGACCTTAGCCGTCATTCTGAGGGAACAATCAGTAATTTTTTAATAAACCTGTTTTCAATAAAAGGGATGGAGCAGAGGGGAATTGAGAAAATTAACAGTTCAGCTGATCTGGTAAATTTTGAAACAAAGAAAAGAAATACAGTCCAAGGTATAATAACCTTTAGATACAAGCGAGCCAGAGCAGTATTTTGCACCTGAACTATAAAACCACATACTGAAAATTAACTTCAGTGCCAAGTTACATGCCATAGAATTATTTCACATTTAATAAAATCACATGGAGTGTAAGCCAGAAATCTGACCTTGGTTTTACTTTGAAACTGACAAAAATTTAGCTGTAAAAAAGCACATTTGCTTTTTAATAGTGTGATGTACTGTGCATTTATTCAAATACCATGATTATTACAATCATCACCTGGGCTCTATTTCATCTCTGTCCTTTTTTTCTGAAATTATTTCATCTGTTGTTTCCAAATCTAAGTGTGACAACGATTTCATTTTCAACAACATGAAGTGAGTCAACATTTATTCGTTGTCTAGAGAGTGTCCTTACAAAAGACAAGCTACAAAATTATTGAACAGCATCTAGATACCAGCAAGTCTCAAGAGCCTGAAGTGTGATCCCAAGAGCAACCAAGCTGACAGAGAGATTCAGATATTCAGGTGACTTCAAAATAAAACCTTTATCTGAACATTGCCTTTAACATTCACCTTTTAAGGAATGGGAAGAGGAATCCCATTACTCAACAGTGCAGTCACACAGATTGGAGGTGTGAAAGGGTAAGTACTGCAACACATGAAAGCAGTCCACCACATATTTCCTGTAAAACTTTTCCCAGGTAATTCCAGCACCAGAAGATGATGAGAAGACAAGCATACGTGTAATAGCTCATATTGTCTAGGAATTGCTTGTTCACTGCAAGTCTAGCAGACACACTCCCAAAGCTCTCCATGTTTTCCCATCATTTGCCATGACAATATATAGTTTACTGATTTGCTGTCATGATGGTGAGGCACCTCTTTATGTGACAGATTCCATGAAAAAATTGTGCCAATATGGGCAAAGTCTTCCTCAAAACAACATGACTGGTAACACCAATGCCTCTGCCAGGCCCTTGTCTCTTTTGACCATCTCCCTTTCCTCTTTTAAACAACTTTCCCTGTGCATTGCCAGTCCAGAACCTCTCCCCATTGACAAAACTGCAGGAAATAGTGGAGTCACCAGCTGGGAAGTCAGGTAGGAGCCCTACCTGCCAGCTCCTGACTTCCAGCCAAAAGACCAGGATATTACAGACAGCAATGCAATATTACTAGCTAGAAAATGGATCATTCAGGATCACATGTCCAGAGCCAGTAACACAATTGAATAGACCCAACTAGTGAGAACCCTAGTGAACACTTGACATTGGCTCTGTCACTGAACATGACAGGAGGAACTCTGCTTCCTTGCTTTTTAAGCAGAGAAGTATTTCTCCCACTTCAGGCAGACAGGGTAGGAACAGCCATACAAACACACTGTGTTTGTTACTAGATCATATCTTTGTTTCCTATAGTGAAAATAATGTCCCCACTACAGAACCATCTTTCCTCTCCCAGCTCTCTCCTCCATCTGGTCCAGCCTGAATCCTCATGTTTTTTTCTGGGAAATTGGCCAGTCTAGAAGCATGAGCTCTGAAAAGGTTCCTAAGAAGCAGCTTGACTTACAGTATCCCTTTTTCACCCAATTGTAGCTTTTTTTAGCTGTAAAAAGCTGCCAAGAAAGGAGGGGACTTGCCACTGGAAAATAATACAGGTGTATCCAGCTCCTTAGTGGCAGAGATTCTGCCACAAGACAGCCACTCCAGCATCCAGAAGAGCACAACTCCTACAGCAAACTCAGATCCCACTTGCAAGCAATGCTAGTTTAAAAGCTCAGGTTTGTGACCTGCTCTCTGCCTGAATGCAGCACAAACTCGATTTATTGCAGGGCAGCCTCAAAATCTGCCAACTACCGTGACAGTGACATGGTGTTTATTCAGTAAAAGCTTCTGTTTGCTCAGGAAAACCCTCAGCTATCTCCTGCCCAGCTGGGGTTCTCTGTTCCTTGGGGCAAGCTGAAAACACATACAGAGTGTGTTTTGGTGACAGGCTGGTCCTTCACAGAGTTTTCTTTATCTGTCTGTAATTGTCTGTAATTGAGGATGATTCAGTCTGTCCTTAGACCTGGCCTTTCTCCTTTGCCCCTACTCTTCCTTGCAGAAGTAGAAACTGGTAACTGTTGGGAAGAGTTTACCTCGTGGAAAATGTGTCTTTTTACTGATTACTGAAAGCACATCGAGAGTTTCATTTCACCAGCCATTACACAAACCAGCACTGTAGACTTTGAACAGCCCTAGTGACAAGTCCATCCTTGACATATTTAATAAGACCAGTGCCTGCTAGAACAACATGAAAGAAACACACTGGCCACTGAAGATTCATTGGGAGCCACAGAGTAACCCACAGAAGTGGGCAATGCCTCCCAGAATCCATATCCACAGAAATTTCTACCAAGTAAGACTGAAGTGGAGTACACACGTTGGCATCTGTGTAAATCTGCCATGGGAAGAGTGCTTGGCAAAAGAAACAATTAAAGAGTAATGAGACAGCTTTGGGAAATGGGCAATATGAAATGTTGTTTGTTCCACTTCCTCATTTACCTTATTGCATACATACAAACTGCAATGTGAAATTAAGTCATTTTGACTGGGAAAATAATGCTGAAAACACCATGAGGAGACAAGAATCTTACTATTTTAATATTGCGTGTAGTACTTGAATAGTTCTGTTTATGTTCCTCAGATTGTTTTCTGAGTTACTTATGTAACTACTTCTTAAAATGGCCTTGATTACATATAATATCCGTGTAGAAAGTGGAAACTGCTGGAAAAAAAGAAAAATGACACTAACAGGAGCAAAAAGAAATAAAATTAAACCCATTGCATGAAGCTTTGTAAATCAAGAAAATCTTCTGATCTGCTGAAAGACATTGATCAGTAGCTTTGGTGCTGACTTGCATCAGTTGACAAGATCATCAAATGGCTTAGATACACATAAAATCCCAGAATCACAGACTGGCTGAGGTTGGAACGAACCTCTGGAGGTCCCATAGTCCAAGCCACCTGCTCAAGCAGGGCCATCTGCAGCTGGTTCCCCAGGACCACCTCCAAATTGCTTTTGAGTGTCTCCAAGCACGGAGCCTCTCTGGGCAACCTGTGCCAGTGCTTGGTCACCCTCACAGCACAAAAGTGACGGATGGGATCAGCTGGAGAGGCTGGCTGAGGATGTGACTGTGCCACAAAACACAAATGTTCATGTGCATGTGTGTGCTTGCATGTCACATGCATGTGTGCAGCCCTGCTACTGCAGTTCCTGACTAGAGCCCAGGCACTCTGTCTGGGGTACAGTGAGTGCTTGCAGGTTCTTTCTTCTCAAATGTTTGTTTTTCTTTCTCACTGGTTTCAAACATGCTGGGCGTATCGGTGAAACGAGAGGTAAACATGGTGCCGTCTCAGATTACATCTGTTCCCCAGGCGATCTCCAAAGCAAACATTGGTCTCCCAATGAAAAATACAGCTATTACCCATTACTGGACATATCCAGTCACTGCCTGACCACCAAGCTGCACAGTTAATGAATCTGCCCATTTCTAATAAAAATAAACCAGACAAAGGAAGTGGCCAGCTTAAGCTGAACTTGAAGAGAAGAAGAAAACAGATTTAATAAAATATACTCAAGGTTGACATTTCCTTTTTATTGCAAACATGGCTTTCTCAGGAATGACACGATCACATAGATACTATTAGCAAAGCACACATTGGCGCCAGATTTTAAGATCTTTACCCATATGATTTAATTTTGGAAGCAATAAAAACCAAAAGGGAAATTCCTCTGGCCCTGTTATTTCACAGTTCAAGCTTCAAATTAAAGTATTTCATAACAGAGTGTAAAAGTATATCAGTCAAAATCAACCAAGCCATTTCTTATAACACTAGCAGAAACATTATTTAAAGATTATATCTGTATTCCCTGGTTCCCTGCCTGTCTATTCAAGTTATTTAGGAATCGAGTTTGTACAAAGCAGTGATCAAGAAAAGCTCCAGCATAAACAGTCTACAAAACACAGTTTTTTTAAGAGAAATTTTACAGCTTACATCCTAGTATTTTCTTTCCAGAGAGTCAATCAGTTCACATCCAGAAGATTCCTTCCAAGTTGTAGTATTTTTTATTAATCCAGAATCAACATTTCTACTGAATATAAACTAATGTATTTTAAACTTAAAATAATTTAGTTGACACACTTCAAATCTACACGTTATTTCCATGTGAAGTTTGAATTTCTTGCTAGAATTTTCTGAAACTGTCAGGGAGACTGACCTTTCTTTTCCTGTAAATTTTGGTTATGAAAACCTTTTGTTTTCATACAACAAAAAAAAAAATTCAACTAGAAAAAATAATTACCTGAAAGAAATTTCCATGTCTTGCAATTGGCATTGAGAAACGACAACTACATTATGCTTTCATTGTTTTTTTCTGCAAAGGAAAATCGCACATACTTTAATTATTTTTGATGGACTTAAGGAAAACAGGCTGGGACCAGGAAAACAGAAAACTAGAGATTGTGATGTCACTTTTCATTCCAAAGATTGTGATTTGTGTTCTTCAGCAACAACCTAATGTCCCAAAAATAAATTTACCAAATGCAGATAAAACCGTGAACTGATTTTTTATGTTGCAGAAACTGGCATGTTCTGTGCTAACTGAAGATCCCAGGCTTCATATTGTGACAACCCACTGAGAGCTTTTGAAAATAACCCAGTAGTGGTTTTCCCTCCAGTTTCTGGAAGGATTTCAGGATTATGAAACATCACACTTTAATTCTTTATAGAAATGAAGAATTTCAGCTGAAGCAAAATCTCTTAGACAGAATGCAGTGGATATTGGCTGTGTTATCAGTTATCAGTGTGACAATTCTTTCTTCCTCAGCTGACCTTGCTCTCTTGGCAAGCAGACAACAGCCCACAACTGGAATGCTGGCAATCAAAAGTGGCTTTCACTGCTTAAAGAGAGCTGCTCTCACAGCTTCAAAAATGTTCCACGTCAGCTAATAACAATACTGGTAAAACAGAAAAGGGATGTGACTTGGAGGTGTCTGACCTTTAAGAATGTCTCTTCTTCCATCACTGATTGGTCTGATCAGCCTTTAGGAATCAAATCAAGCCAGAGTTTCTGGTATGGCCTTGAGCCTCCATTAATTTCTGAATGTGTGAATGAGCAAACACTCCCCTTACACGAGCTCACTGCACACCCAGCTGCTGGGTCATTTGATTCTCTGCCCTACAAAAGGACCCAACTGTGCTACCCAAAGTTTCTCATAGACAGAGAGAGCAGGGTCATGTGTGGGAAACACATTTATTTCTTTGTCTAGCTTCAAAATATCATTTGTTTTATCATATTTGATAAAATCATTTTATCATATCATACCTTTGTCTAAAGGTGATGTGTTCTTCCTCTTCTCCCGCTCTTTGTAGACTTTCTGTGAATTCCATTTCACATTTTCATAACTACTATCTTTAAAAATATGAACCAGACTTAGGCTGTCACAGTTTCTTTGACTTCAGTGGAATCTCCATGAGGAGGTTGAGCCTAAGACTGCATTTATAGAGAGTCAGCAGCAGCAAAGTATATTGTAGTTTCATATCATTCTAATCTAACTCCTCTACATCTTGTTATCTACTTCAGCAAATTAGCGTATAAAACATATAAATGATTGGCAAAAATTAACTGTACATTTCTACTTTAACTGAACAATTTACATGGCATTACGAGGGAGGAGGGGGGAAGATTAGTTTTTCAAGATATAAACAAGCATTATTTTGCAATCTTTGGCCTGTAACTAAAAGATAATAGTTTTAATTTGCATTCAAATAAAGTAAATCTCTCAGTGTAAAAGACTTTTTATAGTTCTCATAAACCAGAAACTGATTAAAGTGTAGACAGTGTAAGGAGGACAGGAGGATAAATCAACCAGACAAACAAGATGATCAAAAAAGGGAAAATAATCCTTTCTAAATAATCACTAAGTCAGCTTCACAAATCCTGTGGACTGGACAAAAGTGAAAGTGATTTCTCCAGATTTCTGTCATTAAAGTTTTGGCTTTAGCTCAGAGTGCAAGAACCTTTACTTAGGGATACCAAGCCTGGAAATGCTCTGACTTTCTCTTTTTAATTCCAAATCCTTTTTATTTGGAAACTCTGCCTTCTACCAGGAAGGACACATCAGCTCCTTAGATCAAGTATTTTTGCAAATATGCCAGTACTGTACCTCTACTGTGGCAACATGAAAAACAGTTTTCTGGTTCTGAAAGAGTAATGTGCCCACAATTTCCTCTGAAGTCAGTCATGATTATCAGTGTCCTCAAACTCTGAAGACACCTACAAGATTTTCCCCCAGAGAGTCACTGAAACAAGGTATATGTCGCTCTCAAAGTTATTTTTGCATTTATTTGGTTACAGTTTAATGCAAGGTGTGTAAGCAGCTCTGAGAACAGATATCAAGAACAGGACATCCATCTGCAGTCTGGCAAACAAAGCATGCAAGATGAATAAGCATGTGTCTCATAACATACTGTCTGTGAGCCAGACCCTTGATTTTTGTCCAGTTGTGGTGTGCCACTCCTCCACCTGAATGGTCAAGCTGTTTTTCCCTCACAGCCTGGGATTTAAGGTATGGGAGACGTGCTTTCAGACCTCCTTTGGGAAGAGTAGATTAAAGAGCCTTTGCACCTGGATGAGCACATGAATCACAAGGCTAATTTAGGAAAGGTTCATTTCACCTGCTGCCAATGCTTTATGAAAGTTAACCCAGCTCAGCCCTTTAAAAGAAACTCTTTTGGGCCCCTGCCCTCAGGAAAGAGTGCCAGTCCATGGGTCCTGTGGAGACAACACCAGCAGCTCAGCTCTGAGAAGAGATAGGATCTAAAGCCACTTCTTCATCGAGAATTTTGCCCTGGTTAACTGCAGTTCTCCCCACTTTTGCAATTGTTCTACCCTTTGTACAAGCCCTTCTTTTGCCAGGAATTGCACAGAGAAAACAGTTCACTGAGGCTTTGGATTCCACTTGGAGCTGGTGCTGCCCAAAAGCTTAACAGTGGGCCTAGAACTAAATGGGTTTAGCACAGGGTAAAGTGCAAATAATCCGTGGTTTTCAGGTTGCAAAGCAAGGGAAGTGAAAGTATAAAAATAACAACTAATTTGAGAATTCTACTTGGCATTAAATTATGTTATGGTGCTGCAAGTCTTGAAACCAGAGATCACTTCCATGAAGTTCACACCTACTTGTGGGCCTAAATTTATATACCTAATTACAAAATTATTTACAATAATGAAGTTATTGATTAAGCTTCATGTCCGTACATTCATAGGTATACATTTTGTTGTGAGGACTCTAATTTCACTACATTGTGGGATGTATGGAATTGATCTGCCCTGACAGACCCAGGAACTTGTCAGGAAAGGCACTCGTATGGCTGAGCCTTCCGCCATCACAAATATGCTTCAGCACGATTGTTTTGAGTGAAATCATGTAAGGATATGGCTCAATGTATTTGGTCTGGCTTCCTATCTTAGCTGAAAAGTCTTAGGTTTTAATACACCCAATGAAAGAGAAGCCTAATCAAAAACTTTTGAGATCCAGAATACTTTTCTCCCTAAAGGCACATTCTCCCATCTCTCATTGTAATCAAGGACTGAATTTGGCCTAAAACGGCAGTGTCATCACCTGTGACAACAAACACTGAGGAAAGGTTGTGCCCTCTGTACCACGTATTTTTAACACAATGAACAAAAAAAGTAACAGTTGGGGTTTTTGTAACAGAAGATCAAGTCTTAGACTGTGTTAAAAACCCTTCTGAATCAAATATGAGAAAGCATCATGCATACTTCCTAAAAATTGATCTTGCAAGAAACTGTGGGTCTTTTGATTACAAAGGTAAGGCAGGATGGTTTTGTGGTGTTTAGTTCAATTTTAAGGCAATAAGAGGCAGTAGCTTTGTGAAGGCATAGAAGTCAGAAATAGCATTCTGTCCTCTCACTACCTGAGCTTTTTTTTTAAGAAAAAGTATTTAGGAACAGCTCTAACAATATGTAGCATGATTTCATTTGGACATGAAAAGTTATGAAAATGTATTCTTCTATATGTATGTGTTTCTGTAGATATTTAAGCTGCTTTGAGAAACTATTGCTTTAAAGGAATGAGAATAAAACCCAAATTCTTTCCATTTCTAGAAGAGTCCCTATTTGAGGACTGTATATTCAACTAGCAAGACAAACTTTTTTCATGTCATGACTTTACAACTGACAGCTTCACTGACTTTAAACAGAAAATGGCAATTTTGAAAATGGAAAGGAAATGAATGAACTTTCATAGTAGCTAACCCACTCTCATGTGCTTGGTACTGAGTTCAATGTTATTATTTGTATCCTTAAAGATAAATGATCTGATGATCAAGACTACAGAGCACATCTTGGTTCTCTCTAAGCAACTGTCTAAGTTTCTTACAGTAAAAAAAAAAGGCCTTTTCTTTGTATAAATAAAATGTAAGAAATTATGCAAAAAATAAAGTTTAGTACTTTAAAGTAAAGAATAGATGGTGGTGTAGGAGAAGAAAAGGTGCAACAGACTTGGAAAAAGGGGACAAGTAGGGGTCTTCGGGTGACCCAGAGGACCATTCCTCTTTTTAAGGTGGTAAAAACATTCTAAACATCCTAACCAGCCATGATGACATGCACACACACACACATACACACACATACACACACACACACACACACACACACAAAACAAAAATATAAACAAAATAAATAAGTGTTCAGCCTCTTATTTAGCTATGTCTAAAGCTATTCTGAAATTCAGCACAAGGTTAACACTGAGTTTCCCTCTCAGTAGATAAAGCATTTCTCCTCAGCATAGGGCACAACAGTAGATGGTAGGATGTAGCTCACTGCAATAGCAGACATAAATGCATCTTGTTTGGAGGGAAAAAATGTCATTCTTTATATAAGTTGAAAATCTAACCCTGTAAGTATGCCTGCTACACTTTATTAAAAAAGTAAGAATGAAAGACAATCAAAAAATCCAATTTACTTTAAAAAAATGTTAGAGCAATGCAAAACTGACTATTACTTACGCTTCTAGACACAGGGCAATAAAGTTTTAAGACCCCATCTGTCATGGCACCTGAGTGCCCTTCTCAGTAGGTATGCACAAGTGCAGAGGGCTGAATTCAGCACTAACCTACGTGGGGGCACCTGCAATGGAGCTGTTTATCCGATGCCAGTGGCAAACTCAGCCCTCAGTGTTCAAAAGGAAAGGTTTTATAAAACACAACAGAATCTGCTGATATGAGTCCCTTGAAAATTATTTAATGGCTAGAAATCTTTGAGGGAAAAGAACAGATGAAGTTCCTCAGTGGCTTTTTACAATAGCCACTCCACGAATGAACATCTGGAGTTCTGGCTGCTCTCTCAGTTTTATTCAGTCTAATCCGTACTGCATTACACCTTTATGTGCTCATGATAAACTGGCAGCAAAGACTGCCTTAAATAGAAAGAGAGGATGAAGAGAATTTCTCCATTAACAATATATTTCCCTTTGGAGTCAGAGGTACATTATTGGTTTACTCCAAAAGCAGAACATAAACTGCTTCCTATTTGTGAAACATTATTATTATGGCTTCTACCTGGAGATATTTCTTGAACAAAAGCCTCAAGTCTATTCCTTCTCACAAATCAAACTAAGATACCACATACAAGCACAGGTCCACCATAAGCTACATTGGAAAAATTAATTCACACAAATTACTTGTTTTGAAGTGTGTGGTTCTCACTGATTTGTCAATCAGCTGCTCCTAAAAGCAGCACTGCTTCAGTTCAGCCCTTCTGCAAGGATTGAGGTGTGAGCCAGCAGTCACTTGGCTCTGTACACTACATTCTGCTGGGAGAAGGTGGTGCTCACAGTCCACACTCCAAGCTGCTCACAGTGTCTGAAACACACAGTTTTTGTCTGAAACACAGTTTTTTCACTGGTACAGTCTCATGGAAGTCAAACAGGAGATGGTTCCTTGTTCTGTCAGAGCTCCAACTTTGAACATTTCCATTCCATTTATTTACTAATGCCATCTTGCAAACATGGCCTGATTCTAGGCAATTCCTCCAAAATATCACAGGAATACCTAGAAATTTTTTTTTTAATGAAAATGTGCTCCACTTCTCTGCTGCCAGCCTTCAATGTCCATCACTGAGAGCACATTCCTTCTCCTCCATTTCTTTATTAGCAACTCACCCACAGCAATCTGGTAACACTCATTCCTCCCTGAATCATTGTTAATGCTCTTCCCTTTCAGCAACTATTCCATAAATAAAAAAATCCATTCAAATGCTCATTAACAAGGAAATACAAGGCTTGTTAACCTAGTGATACTATGCTGAAGATTATATTTGCAAGAACATTACTGAAAACTTCTATGTGCAACATTCAGCCAAGCCTGTTAAAGCTCTCTCTCCTTATTATTTTCCTCTGCTTTTAGTGCATTGGTATTCTTTCCAAAACTGTATTCTTAAATGACTTTCCACCTCATTCAATTGTTCCAGCATTTCCCTTTTCTTGTCAGCCTTCCCTTAATGAGTTTCTATACAGATTTTAAAACCTGTCCTTTGAAGCTTATCCACCACCACGATACCTGTGTGTTGCAGCCTGACCCATCACATTCCTCTGACATTCCAGGTGCAGCTCCCAGATTGATGTGCCACTGACTGTCACAGACCTGTGCTCCTTTCCCAGTCCCAAGAGTCCCCAGGCTTTGATGTTTCATTATAGATTTCTCCACAGTTTTCAGTAATCAGCCTTTTTTTTTGAGTTTCAACAAGTGCCTAGGACAAGTCTCCTTACAAAACTTTCCAAACTTACTTTTCCCCTATATTCTTTATTATTTGGCAGGCTAGAAATGTTGTGAGTCCTCTACTCTGAAGCACAGAGGCACAAAAACTTTCTCTGCATGGGGTAATGCTGTGTTGGGCTCCAGCTCAGAGCCCTAGCTCTGACAGTAAGAAAGAGAGCACATTAGTAGTGTATCTCTCTGCTCCTGCTTTTCTTTTTGGCAAGAACTGCTTCTCTGAGCCAGCAGGTGTTTAATGCTATTAAATTTATGGGTAGGGAAAGCTGCTGAATTTTAAAACATCTGGGTAACATAAATTATCAGAACTTCTTTTTTTTTTTAGGGTAAGGCTGAAAAATGGTTTTGAGATCTGCAGAAAAGCATTAGCAGCATTGACAAAACTGTGTTTATTTTTGAATATTTGACCATTTGACTCTGGCTTCCCACAAGGATCCTCATACTTGTAGTTACAGTGCCCATAGATTGTGAGCTTGGAAACAGCAGGTAAACCTCATCAACATTCAATTTTTGGTGTATTCCACATGGACCGCATAATGGTCCCCATGGTGTAGGAGACAACAAATTTGCATTTGGCAAGACAGACATGCCAAAAAAGCAGCACAAGAGAGGAAACATGAGGTCCAATGCCCATTAGAAACATAATTCTGATGGAGTTTGTTTTCTTCTCAAAGATACTCTTCTGTCACCTATTTCCTCTGTCACCCATATTTTCACTATTATTTTTTCCCCTCCATCAAGGTTTCCTAGAGCTCAGAACTGATCAGCTCTATGAGGAATTTCAAGCCCATAAATTTAATGAAAAGAGGAAATACTGCAGTGGATTTTTAACAGTCATAATCATCAGTACATGAGAAATAGAAGCCAAGGAAATAAAATGCATCCTTTTTATCCTTTTTTTTTTTCTTTAACAGCAGTTGTTTTAAGCTTTGTTACACCAATGTGATTTGTATAAACTAAGAAGATACTTGCCAGCCTGGGTGTTTGATGTCTGGTCTAAATTTGAAGTAACACAGGAGACAAAAGAGGAAAGACATAACTACTCTACAGCACAACATAATGTGCATTAGGTAAACATTTCCATTAAAAGCACATAGCACATGCACAACTAAACATTTTGTCTAATATGATTGTCTGATGGAATAGTGACCTATTTCCAAGCACTCCTGATTCAGGGGAGGGTCAGATACAAATAAAAAGGTGATGTCTGGCCTCCAGTTTTACAGTAAGCCATGTCTGTTTAGGAAAAAGAATATATATTTGGGATAATATTACCAACTCTGAGCAATGAGTGAGAAAATACTGAAATACTGGTTAGGGACATTATCTCCTGACTAGCCTTTTACAGCTCTGATTTTTTTCCCCACAACAGAGCAAAAAAAAAATCTATTATAATAAAATAATAATAAAAATAAAAAGCCTGGAAATTCCCAGGTCACCTAGGTTTGAATACTGGCTAACCAACCTGAGTGTTTCCCTTCCACAGTTTTGCAGATCTCAGCCAAACACTTTCCCCACATGACCGTGCTTTCCTCAGTGGAGCAGCTTATTCTGCCTGCCCTGCTGCAGCTGTGGAACATCTGGGTGGGAAGATCCTTTGCCCCCAGGACTCCCCACAGCACAGTGTGGTTGTGGATTCAAATGGTGCACAGGGAGTATGATTTGGCTCTCTACATTTCCTGTGGTGAAATTTTGACCTACTCTGATTAATGTTTGTTTTCATATGACTACCAAGTTATTGGAAGTTCTTTTCCTCCTACCCTCACTTTCTCAGACACACACATATATATGCATAGGCATTAATAGACATATTATTTCAAACCATTAAAACACATGCTTTATAATAAAAAAAATTCTCCTCTTTTCTTAAAACCTGTGGAAACTCTGAAGGTTCAGTTTCATTCACTATCAAAATCCCCAATTATGAAAATTTTTACGTTTCCAATTTAAACTGACTTTTTAACCAAAAGCAAAACAAACACAGGCAGTTACTGTTGGCACATGTTCCTAACTTTTTTCAGCACTTTTTTTACCAGCCATTCCCTTAAGCTACATTTCAAAACCACAGCTTATTTTTTCTCCTGTACAAAGGAAAAGGTTCTTTATGTTATTTTCATGACTACACAAGGAAATCTATCATCGTTTTTACTAACCAACTACTTCCCTTCATTCATCCCCAGATCTATGTCTATTGTTAAATATAGTTTAATATAGAATAAAGCCCTACAAAATAAAGAGGTTACCTCATCTAAAAATCAGGTTTCTTTGTTAGCTAGTGATTTTCCATTACTCTTGGTGCCTGAATAATATCTTAAGAGCTTAAGGCAAAGAAAGTACTTAAAGACGGCATTCTACTTATTAAATACCAAACACTCCCAAAATATTCAGAAAACAAACTAGAACAATATTAGGCTGCATACTATAAACTTATGTTATTTTAAAATTGTTTCCCCTACACATTTTACAGATTATTCCCAATACTAAAATTTGGTGGATGTTCACCATTTAAAAGGGTGCTTAGTGCAGAGTGAGGTCCTAACAACACATTATTTAAGACATGGGACTCTGTCAAAATGTCCTACTCTTCAAGTGCCCTGTTCAGGACACTTCAAAAAGGTGAGAGAAATACCAACTTCAGCCCTCCAAAGACACTGGCAGAATTCAAGCAACCCAGAAGAGTGGCTGAAAACATTTGTTTGTTCTCAAGGACTGTTTTGGTACAGCAAGATTTAGCAGTTAGGCTCAAGGGTTAATCCTAAATCAGCTCTTTAATCAGAGGACAGTACAGCTGGGAAACTGAGGCACAGATGCACAGGACACTAGAATAGAAACAATTCAACATCATCACAGAGACAATTAAAGAGTAGGGAATTTAGGAATCTAATAACCCATATTGGAATTTAGCCAAGATGCTGAAACAGATGCACAAAGCTGTTGCAAGGATGCTTTGTGTATTCTTTATAATTTTAATATCTTATGTTATACCATATGGTCCCACATTTCAATCATTGCGCTATAAGCCACAAAAGAGGTAAAAGAAACTGTTGACAAAACATTTATAGAGATTAAATTCCCTAAGGATCTTTTGGGTCTGGGATCTTACAGGCATTCCATTTTCAAAATGCTTCTAGACTTAAATAATCCTGGGGAAATATCCCTTTCTCCAGGGCACGGTTAGAAACACAAGACATAGACTATGCCCAATGATAGAGCAAAGTCCACAGACCAAAGAAAAATAGGAAAGAAAGACATTCAAAATCACTTGAGAAGTCCTGTGGCAAGAAAAAGAACTATTTGGAGCAGGGGATATCAGGTCAGGAAAGAGCATGGCCAGGAGAAGCAGCCAGGGGAGCTACCACACAGCTGTTTCCTCCTCTGCCCCCTCTCCCAGCGCTTTGTCCTTTAGCTGACTCTGGCTCTGTCTGCTTTAGCAGGCTTCCTGCTCTTTGTGGATTGAAACAAATTCTTTGTTATTTGCTTATACGCTTTTGGCTGTTTGCTTTGCAAAATGCCTTTTAGTATCCCCACATTTCTGTCTTTTATTTACCTGCCATTAATTATAATCCTCCTCATAAGCTGAGATCTTCCCTTCAGGTACAGAGACACGTTCAGATTTTCCAGAATTTTGCCTTTACCTATACCTATTAATTTGCAATCCTACTCATTGAGTTGCTCTTTTTATTTTTTTTTTATTTTTTTTTTCCCTCTAGGGGTAGTCATTTATTACTCATTTTATGGGATGTTTAAGTAGCCTCCATGCTGAGCTGCAACACTTTAATTTCCTCACTTTTCACCTTAACATCTTTTTAACTAGCTTCCTCATTTTTAAGCCTCCGATTTAGTGCACAATTTAGGATCAGTATACTGGTTCTCAGTACAATTCATCCTCTGAGGACACTTCTATTATACTATTACTTAGGCACATCTGTATTAATGCCACTTTTGTGTGGCTGCATTGCAAGGCAGAGATGCAGCACCCTGCTCTGTGTCAGCCAGCTTCCCTACTGCTCATGGGGCTGCAGCAGCACACACTGACCACTAAATTTGCCCTGATTTTAAAGGGGTCACTGGGAGCTGTGCCCCAAAACCAACATGCCCAGATAAGCAGTTTTACACACAGGGGATTGGGAGGCTCCTAGTACAGAAAACTTGGCCATGAGCAGGTGCTGTAAGGCTGGTGGTGGTGCTGAAGTTTAGTTGTTTTGCTGGAGGGTTTTTTCAGTTTCATGGTTACACGTGTGTGTTCTGTTCAGTTTGCTTTAGCATTGGTATGAATATACAAGAACTCTTAAGAAAACAAAACCTGATCTCATTTTTTAAACTCCAAGGTAAGATAAGAAAAAAGGGTAAGTTGGGAAAGGCTTTGAATCACCTCTTATGAAGAATACAATCACTTGAAGAGACAGAGGGAAACAAAAGAACTTCACACAAAAATTCAGGGATATTGAGGGTTTTACTTTTACTGAGGGTTTACCCCACAATGCATGTGAACAAATATCCCTTGACAGAAAACCCTGATAATATTTGATGTCTTCCAGAGAAAATGTTGATTTCCTCAAAACCTGAATTTGTGATGGCTATTTTCAAAGGCTTTTTTGTCATCTGTACCTCTTTAGGGGCATGACTTTTCTTTGTGGGATTTTATGCAATGCCTGTTATAAGGTGACATTAATCTTTGTTCAAATGCCTGGACCTTATTCTAATTTTGTCTTTATAGTAATCCCCTGTTTCAGTTTTATGGCCCCATCTCTTACTTTTGCTTTCAAATGGATTAGTGGAGGGTAAGTCACCTGAGCACAAAAAAATAAACAAAGAAAACAATGTTTGTTCTTCAAACCATAGCGTCACCCAGCAAAATTGGTTACTTTATTTTTTGAAACCAGGACCAGCTGAAAGTTCAGATATGCATTTATCACAACAATGGAAAACACAAATTTGCTTTGTTTCCTTTTCCTTTGTATGAAGTCATTACCAAACATATTGGCTTGGAACCCTAGGGATTTGGAAGCAGTCAGATTTAGAACAGGAATAAAAATACTAGGATTTTTCAGCAATAAAACAGTGAACTAGAAACTACGAAGGAAAAAAAAAAAAGGTGAGAAGGCCAAAAACAGTGATAGAATTGAGACTGATGACTTTATAATTGGAAATAATACAGCAAGGAAATTAACAGACTTGGGGAATGTTTAAGACTCATGGAGAACATTAAAAGTTGATTCTTTTAAGTATGAAGGTAAGATAAGATAATTCCACTACTGAACAATTCTGAGACATCTTAAAAAGCTCATTGTGTAGAGAAGGCTTATTTTCACTCCTGCTGGCATCTGAGATGCCCTTAACTGTGAGTTGGCCACTGTAGCCAAAAGCTTTGGTGCAAGTCTCGGTGGCAGAGAAGGCATGTGGGATGGGGCAATGCAGGGCAGTAGGAATGGCAGCCTCTCCACTCCCCTTACCACTGGCATCAGCTGCCCCAGCTCACTGCCAGCACAGACAGGGGAGCCTTCAGCCTGTCTCTGTCACCCGTCCCTGACTGTCCCTTCTTGGGCAGCTGCTGCTTTTCCAGCTGCATGTTCATGAGTGATTTAGCTTCTGTAAGAGGGAAAAGGTAATATTCCAGAAGACTTGTGCTGCAATATCCTTCCCTGCTCAAAATATTCAACAGGAAGCTAGAAATGTTAAGCCATTCCCTATCCAATAATCTCCTTAAAAAGACATCCTGGATCCAGTTGCTTTATGATGCCTCTGGTAATGCACATCAATAGATAGCGATAGAGTTATGTTCCAAACCCTACCCAAAATGGCCCATAATCAATTTTTTTACCTCATAGGAGATTCAAAATCCAATCATCTGGAAGCCTAGGCAAGAGAAAGCTATGTTTAAACATCATCCCTTGCATGCCTGCAGAGTATAATACTTTTTAAAAGCTCATTTGACATATAGAAAAACATTTCACTATCCATAAAGACAGTAGCTCTGTGTATAAAAGAGTGGGTAAATTAAACTATCTGAATGAAAAAGGAGCTGAACTATGGGAGCAAAAATCAGCTGAGTTAAAATGAGCAAAAGTTGAAGCTCTGCATCAAATACAAAGAGTGAGGTGGGAAAAATATTCTTCTGAAATATTAATGTTCTGAAAACGTGTTTTAAGTATATATAAAAATCCCAGTGTTTTACTTTTATCAGGTCATGACTTAATCCCTGGATAGGCACATTTTGACCCAATAGCTCTCATTCTGGGATCAGTGCTTAAATGACCTATTTGGATCTTAGATAGAGCAGCTGCTCTGGGGAGGTGCAGACTCTCTGCAGCATCTGTCTTCCTTAATGGAAAGCAACTTCCTATTTGTTTACCTGCAAAAGGCTGCAAGTGCCATTAAAAGAGTGTTCAGGACAGTTTCAGTGTCCTGAGATATAACATTTTCTTTGATGTTTTACACTTGTTTCAATCAGGAATTTTCAACCTACTTCAATTTTCCTGTATTCCTTGCACCAAACAACAGTAGGAAACCTGAAACATCCCCAGTGTTACTAGAGTTGTGAAAAAAGGAGATACCCAGCTTACTGAATTATTTCCAAATACTAATGTAGTTCTCTATGCATCCCTAGTATAAAGGGGAAAAAAGTGAAACCTAATCATTAAAAGAAAACCTGTTTGGATTGTTTGAAGTGTGAAGGTCTTGTGTTTTGTAGTTAGAAATTACACTTCTTTACATGTTTCTTAATCTGATGCAGGTTTTTCCTTTTCTTCCCTCTTGCTTTTAATTTGACGTGGCAGTCCAAGTTAACATTAGGAAAACCAGCAAATATAAACCTTGTCATTTATATTCATTCATGTTGTACACTGTAATAGCTCTCGTCTTGGCAAAAGTTAGCAGATTGTTCTCTGCTCTCAGGAGGAAATAGCATTCATTTTAGGTTTTAATGGAGCTTTAGGGTTATAGTAACTCAAATTAAACTAAATCATCATGAATTATTTCTGAATCCCATGTTATGTGCTCTCTTTTCTTCCCTTTGTTGGTTTGTGAACATGAGAGTTTCACACACAGGCAAATAAAACTTGTGCACTAAATAATATAAAGCCCCTCACTTTGAATTGGAACAACAGCACATTAAACCATTCCTGAAACGATAGGATCCCTATCCCAGCAACAGTGGCACATGCAGACTAATGTCTGGTATTATCTAGGATAATAATGGTGCTATGGACACATAGAACTATGTCACCACAGGAAACAACAGCTACAAGTCTAAATTCTCATGCACAGGTACTTCCACCAGAATACTGCAACTGTACTGGCATTTTGTCTCATAAATAGATGAGAAATGAGAAGCAAGCATTAGTAGAGTCAAGTAATTCCTGCTATTTGGCCAAATGTAATATAAAATTCCAAAAGTATTTAAAATAGCTTTTCTGCAGTTGAAAGAACAAGACATTCGGATTTGTGAATAGAAAATTTCAGGTTATGTTTCTCCATTTATCTAAAAAGCCTGATTCAGTCTGGAATGGGAATGCACAGATAGTCAAGCCAACTGGTGCGAGTGCAAAAGTGCATACACCAGTATGAGAAGTTAGTTTTAGCATAAATTTCTGTGACATTAACCATAACCACCAAAATAAATCTTATTTTAATGTTTTTCTCAGGAGGTTGGCATCCTTTCTGAGATATCTTTTTGAAAGATTTGTCTGTACTTGCCCTTGTGCTCCTACAGCTGAGAGATACACAGATTTGCAGTACTTTTCAATGAGATTTGTCAGCTACTCTAATGAGACAGTAGATTAACTCTACAGCATTATAAAGAACCACAGAGCCTGATGATATGCCAGATGGCTTTGGGAACTACTTTTGATCCAGACAATTCATAATTTATGTATCTTTTTGATACATTTGGTCCAGAACAAAATTTTTCTGGACTTGAACGACTGAAATTCCTTTTTTTCTTCTACAGCCCAATCAGTCAGAAAGATTAAGTGGTTTTTGGACTGTGCTTGTTTAGAAATCATAAGAGGTTAAAAAGTTCTTCAGATTTTGAAATGTTGATGTGTGCAGTGATGCAAAGTCTGTGTCACTTCCATTTTAAATGCTAAACATGTATTATAAAGTAGATCACAGGTACTTACAGGTTCGGATTTTGCCATTTGTGGTTTGCTGGCATATTTTATTCTTGGTTAGAAGCCATCTAGGATGAATAAGGAAAAGGATAAATAACTTCTAGGCTATCTACACTTGACATGTTATTTTTGTTATACATAATTATCTATGGAAAAACAATCAAAGAACAAAATGCATGTAACCAGCAAGCTATTTATAGCTGTGGCTTTTCAGCCACTTGGCATTAACTGTGTGATGAACCACACAGGGATGAAAAGAACAGTTGGCTTCCTACCAGAAATAAGATTTTCTGCACTCCACATATCTTCTCACACAGAACATACTGTCACCAAAAGCAGCGTAGCTACAGATAAGGAAAATCCAGGCACTTTGAAAAGCCACCAGGAAGGCAAATGCCTCTATGCCATGCCCAGCATTGGTAGTTCACAGACTAGAGGAAAAAATGTAGTTTTGACATCCTTTGGATAAATTTTCTGATGTAACTTGACAAGAGGTGTTACTGCAGTGGCAATGACATTCCTAACTCTCTATTTCCCTCCTCTTACCCCTTCTACACAGCTGTATCTTCTGCTGTCGAACAAAAGTAGGATTTTACCTTGCAGGACATTGTACTTGAGGCCACTTACCAGGAAAGAAAGAATGACACTATTCTGCACATGCACTGCACAAATTAACAACCACTGGCATTTAACAAAGACAAGGATACTAAACAAAAAAATCAACATTTTGTCTTACCTTTATGATCCTGAAAGAAATTTGACTAATGTGATCATAGAGCTAAGAAGGAAAATCAAAAGGAGCTCTGGAAATAAAAAAAAGTGTATTCTGTATTTCTTCAATTTTACTGACAAACTCTGGAAGTTAATAGCTGTAGATGTAAGATGCTGACAAAAAATGAATATGGAAATCTGAGGGACATCTTGAAATAAGGAGGCACATATAATGGAAACTAGTGTACCATCCATTTTTGATATACTAACACCCACTCATTATAGCCATTCTCATTACAGCCATTACATACACAGCCATTCTTCTCACTTCCTTCTTTTACACTATTTAATTTCTCCTTTAAGTAGTAAGTCTTGATTCTTCCTTGTGCTTCAGTGTCAAACAATAGATCTCTTTTTCTTTCTGTTCTTTCTCCTTTTTCCTCACACACTGACAAAGCCTTCTTCTGCCCATGGTTTACACTGGGTCTCTTTCCCTACATAATATTTTCTAATTCCACCCATTTTCTTTTCTACAAAGTTTAATCCTTCCACAAAAGATTTAATTACCTAGCCCAAGTATATGAAAGGATGTTCCCACAAGTCAAGGTAGTAAAATACAAGAGTTGGCCCCATTATGTTTATTTTACACACAGGGGGAGAAAGGGAACCTGTATGATGAGAAAAAAATACAAAAAGGAAAAAAATTAAAACTAACACTTGCAGTGATTTCAGCCCCAGTGGAAAACACACATTTATTGGGAAGAATTCTCAGCAGTAATGCTGGAAATCTAACATTTTCTAGTTCAATTACAACATCGGATCCTAGATATTGGTAAGAGGCTTGTTTCTCAGAACTTTGATACTGAATCAATACTCTGCTAACTTGTGATGCATTAAAACAGTGCAGGAGGTGTCCAAATGTTATTAATAGTTTCATAGCCTTCCCATCTATTCTGACAGACATACTTAGTTATTGTCAAAATTACTGTTTTATTGAAATAAAAACAAGCATGTTATGGACTTACATGGAGTCGTGCTTTGAAAGACAGCCTTACGAATTCCAGGGAGTCTGACTACACGCTCGGTGTTTTTTCCTTCTCTCTGCACCACGATCACAGAAATGCCAAGGCTTCGCTGTACCTGTGGCCTGCTTTTGAACAGGAATGATGGTGACCCCAAAACCACCACCATATTTTGGGCCTGGTGCAGGTTCAGTGACATTTAAGAGCCAAGTATGTGGCCAGGTCCCCAGGTATGCCAGGCAAGCACTTTCATATGGGATTAATCTTCTCTCACTTCACAGATCCGCAGTGGAAGTCCCCACATCCCAGACTCCCTTTCTACTCAATGCAGAAAAGTTAGCACTTGCAGAGTGTTTACAATTCACCTGCCGTGCCTCAGAAGAGGAAAAACAGCACTAAGATACGCCTGATTCTTATCCCAGACCTACAAAGCCAAGCAGATGGAGATATGGGCACTATTGATTCCTGCATTTGGACAAACAACTCCCAGCCATGGTGTATAAACTGAGTAATATGGATGGTCTCTTCAGCCTTGTGTCCTGGAGCTATTCCATTCCCCATCATCCTCTGAGTAGCCCTATGTGATGACTTTCATATTTTCAGGTTTTTTTCATCAGTGTCTTAATTACTACTTCATTGGACTGACTTTCCAGGCTGCTCTCACATTTAGGCAGCCCACATAACTAATTCATTTTCCTCCCCACATCTTCTAATTGATGATTTCCAGTTTCTTAGAAGGACACTGTTGTTATAAGTCTCTTGACAGTTAGGTAATTCAGAAAACCCCATCTCACATTTCTCCCTTTAAAAACTTGACCTATGTTTCCTTGTCTATTCACACAGTCATAGCCTCTGTTAGGAGCCTCCAACACTATAAATTAGAGTTTACTGGGATGACTGAGAACTTTTCAGTTTATTTTTATGAAATGGATTATTCTCAGCTGGGACTTAGATGTTGACCTCATTGATTTTTTTTCCCCACATAGGCCACTAATGCAGCACTGGAATGTATCATATTTGACTGGACACAATCAAAGCTGCTGAACTTGCCTATAACCACTTTTCTGTGCAGTTCTATTAGGCTGAGACTCCCTGATGCATGTGACAAAGTTTCTTTCCATGTTGGTGGAACAAAAGGAGGAAAATTTCAGAATATTTGGCCAATCATAGGTTTAGAGAAAGGCATTTTATAATGTAAATACCGATCCAAGCAGAAATTATTGATTTTTAAGGAAGAGTGAGCTATATAACCTTCATGGGGATAAAAGAAAGCAGAACCAATTATTCATTTTTGTCCTCTCCAAAGAATTACTAGTTGACTACTATTTCCTTCTTTACGACTAGTGCTGATGAATTTGCATCTTTAAAATCTAACCTATTAGTGTTTGCAAAAATGACACTGCATTAAGAAATAAATTAATCATTCATCTATGATGGTCACAAAAAGCAGTGAGGTTTTTCTTCTTCTTTTTTCCCTTCTTAATCCTTGGATTTTACCTATAGCCTGCATGCAAGTAATGCACATTAGTCAATTAATAAGCTGTTAAATGACAACAGTTCCAGGCAATTTAATTACTGTTGGTAAAATAAGAAATGAGTTATTGCATGTCAGTAACTAATTTCAGCTCCTTTCCTTGGAACAGATCAACTTTGAATGTGATGGCTTATTTAGGGAAAAAAAAAACCTGAACAATTTCTTCCTAACAAATGCAAACTACTGAGTCATTTTTTTGAAAAAGAACCATAAATGCCTTGTCAAAATCTTCTGCCCTTTGCTCCTAGTGCCAGGAGGAGTTTATTTTAAAAACTAGGTTAATGTTTCTGCAACTAAATATACTAAAAAATGTAGTGTGAGACAAAAATAAAGAAAAAAACCCCCATGCAACCCAGAATGTTTTTCTCTCCATTTCAGTCATTCTGTATATTTTTATCATAAGTACATTAAGATGAATGAACTTTAACCATCCACTAAAATACATAATTCTGTAGTAAAACAGACTTATTTGCTGTAGCTGGTGGTTTGCACAAGAGATAGCAGTGGCAATTTTCCATTAGTTTTATTTTCTGAAGTATAAAGAAATCATTTAATATGGATAATAATGTCTGGCAGAACAATTTATAATCCTACATTTTAATAACTCCCTGTAATAAAAGGACATATCCAAAACATGTTAGTAGGTGCTGGTCTCAAAAGACAACAACATGGTTTGCAACCTCTTCTGGAGGAAGAAGAGGAAGCACCTGTTTAGGAAAATCTCATATTAATGTTGGTACATCATACCAGAAGGAATTCAGCAGTGGCTCCACTGCCCTCGTGCAGGTTCTGTGACATTTCTGGAGCAAGTTGACTCCACCACAACTCTATGACTAGAGACAGCTTTCTCAGAAAGTTTATCTCACTGTTCTGTGGCATTTTTTACAGGGAAGGAAGTCACTTTTAATGCAAAGAGCTCTTAGAAAATTTCATTTTCCTATCCTTGCATACATGCGTACTGCTGAGCAAATTACTAACAGGCTCTTGAATGAGTGCTGAGAAGGAAAGCAAGGAAAATAACTGGGAATATTTTGGGGTTTTTTGAGCCATAGCCTGTTTAACACCTTCTCACTGCTGGGACTTAGTGCTTGACTGAGGGCTATTCACCAAAAAAAAAAAAAAAAAGATCATACAGGTGGGGTTTATGCAAGCATTTGTCAATGCAAAGATCGCCACAAATAAAACAAACACATTTTTTAAAAAGTGACACCACCACTTTGCTTTTGAAAAATCTTCCCAAAAATACACTTGTTAAAAAAAGATGCTAGTTTCTTGAACACTTAATAAGAGTTACATGATAATCAAACTGCAGCAGTTCTTATAGAATGAAGTCAAATGAGTAAAAGGAAAGCAGTTTTATATTAATGGTCGAGAATTGAGCTAGTCCAAAGCTCTCACACAAAACAGTTTTCACTTGAAAATCACCTGTGCAAGAGAGCTGCTTAAACTCAATTATCAATTCAAAGCTCTAAAAAAAAAAAAAAAAAGCAACAAAACCAAATAGCCCTTACCTCTATATATTAGTGGAAATTTTCATATTTACAATTTATTTTAATTTTTTTTTCAGCTATCGTAGACCTCAGTGTGTCCAGAATGCTTACTGCATTCACCTTTATAGGCTGAAATCCAGTGTATATTAGGTCAGTCAAAACTCCCCTTTTGTCTGGCCTCAACAGCCTTAAAATATTAATAAAAAGGTTAGCTAATAATCCCCATTTTCGTCCTCCCCATCAAGTACCAGTTCCTTGCTGTATAATAATATGTATGAATCCTTTAATAGTGAAATTGAATTTGACTCCCAAATGGAGCATCACAGATCTGAGAACTTGCACAGATCAAGGTATCAATGCCTGGCTGCATAAGAGCATCAGACAGATTTCCCAAGTGGTCGGCGATGAGATCCTCACCTCTTCCCCGTACTGGAAAGACATTTCTTACAGCTGAAAGCTCTGCAAATATGCCCTCTTGTGCCTCTGGCCTCTGCAGTGACAGAAGGGGGGGAAGCAGAGGGGCAGGCACTGATCTCTTCTCAGTGGTGCCCATGACAGGACCCGAGAGAATGGCCTGGAGTTGTGCCAGGGGAGGTTTAGGTTGGGTATTTGGAAAAGGTTCTTCACCCAGAGGGTGGTTGGGCACTGGAGCAGGCTCCCCAGGGAAGTGGTCACAGCACCAGCCTGGCAGAGTTCAGGAAGTGTTTAGGCAACTCTCTATGGGATATGGCATGACTCTTGGGGTGCTCTGCGCAGGGCTGGGAGATGGACTCGATGGTCCTTGTGGGTCCCTTCCAACTCCGCATATTCTGTGATTCTGTGAAGCCCCAACATCTCTGGAAATTTCAGAGACACCAACTACAGCAGGATGGAAGAGAATCTCTGCACTTTACTCAGACAAAAACACTGGAGACTATCATGAGAAGGTCAGACCTTTAATCCCCTGTTTCACTGTCCGTTTATCAGACTCTAGGCTTATCTTTTCTCTATTACATGCCTCTCTTCATATTTTATTGCTGTAGCAACCACCTATTGCAGACTAATTGCTATGAAAATTAATATATAGAAAATTATGCCACTCTAATAAATGAAAATTAAGTGCACAGAAAGAATTAAACACACGCTTACCAGTAATTACTGTTCATATATGACAGATATCAATAGTAGTTTTGCTGCAGATAAAGACTAAGCAACCTTGCTACAAATAGATATTAAAATTGTGAGGCTGATTTAAAGTCTCACCAGAACAGAGATTTCCTAGAATAAACCCAACAATCATCTGCAGTATGAGAGTGCAAACAGCTTAATAATTAGGAGCACTTCTGTGTACAGAATTACTTCACTAGTAAAACAGTCCACACTTCCTCTCTGCAGTTTCTTGATAGTTCGTTCCTTGATGCAACAACCCACTTGCTGCTCTCTAAATACAGATACAAGACTGACTCCCCTGGACAAGAGTTATTGTATTTCTGTTCATGACTCTGTGGTCATGAATAGTCCTAGTTTAGCTGCACAGTGAAGCAAATAAATTTGAAATGTTAGGATTCACCAGTCATAACAAGAGGTGCATAATAAACAAGTCAGCCCCAGAAATATCCACTTTGTTGTGCAAGTGCAGTGACTGTCTGATGCATGCAGTCCATCACTCTGTGCTTTCTAAGACAGGAAAAAAGCCTGTTCTGCACAGAGTTACTGCACATTAGCTATAAGCAGCCTGCTGCAGTTATGTCCAAAATACTCAGCAGTAGCACAGAGAGAATCATCCTGCCTGTCAGAGCAGAGTACTTGGAAATACTCCAAATCTAGGAAGTCCTGAGGCACAGATTAATCCCAGGGCCAGGCAACAGGAATTAGTGGTCTATTGCTTGGAGCCCATAGAATTCATCAACTAGACAAATACATTTGTATGTAACAGGACCTTCCACCATCATAATACAGAGTGTCACCATGGTCACTGCCTAGGCAAAAGTACTGGGTTTCTTTTTTTCCAGTCATACAGATCACTGCTGGCTATCAATAGAAAAAGCAAAAAGAACATTTTAATGTTTATGACAAGGAATAATGAAATTTGCAAACTTTCTGCAATATGGTAAGATCTTAAAAAACTCACATATTTGTTTGTAAGCAGAAGAAAAGAAATCCATCTCTCCTTCATCCTGTCTCCATTTAAGTCACATCTAATGTAATTACTTGGGGCATCAACATTCCTCATTATTACCCAACAACTCCAAGATTTGGAGCCCCATTTATGAGCATATGCTTTGCCAGAGACAACCTTACTGCGTTTTTTTAACTGTTACAGCTGCAGATAGACACAAAGAAGGAAATTACTTTCCTGAACAGTTTTGCCTTTTAACTCTTCCATAAAGAAGCAAGAGCTTCTTTAAGTATGCTTTACTAATGAGCTGGATGGTACCCTTCAAATCAGAAAGTAGAGTTCACACAACCTGTAGTATAGTTACATCTCTATTACTTAAGAATACACTTTCAGTTGCAAAGCAGTTGTCTTGTGTTGGCAAGTCCCCATATATTTACAGGGCAAATGTAATTTATTACAGAAGCAATAACAAAGAGGCAGAGCAGAGGTAATAACAGGAAACTATAGTCAGACCTACAGTTTCTGCCACAATGCACTACTTATTAAAAACCACTTAGTAATAAATAAAAACATCCAAAGGGATCCATAAAGCTGAGTAGCATCTAGAGAACAGAAACAAGAAATGTTGTATGAACTACCACAGAAGAATGTCAGAAAGCCTCTTGTCACAGGCATTGTCCACTACCTTTCCTCTCCTCTCACAAAATGCCTCACAACAGAAAGGACAAGAACAAAAACTGCCTCAGGACACAGATTACCTGCTATGTGCTATTTCAGGTAATAGGGCACAGGATTTCATGGGGACATTAGCAAGTGCAATTGCCATTCTAGGAGGGACTTTGCACTCAAAAGGCAGGACATGAAATTTTAGGAAGTACCTGATTATCACTGTTCTTTGAAAATCCAGCTGAGCAATGCCTAATCATATATAGAAGCCCCTCTTTAGATGTCTGTCCCTTCATCCTTCTTCTAGTTATCAATAGTCATAAAGAGTTATTACATCAGAATTCTTTCAATATCAGACTATTTAAAAAAAAAGTCTATCAGGCATTTTATAATGCAAATATGTCTTTTTAGGACTTGCAGAGGGAATGAATCCAGGAGTTATTGTCCATTCATCCTTTGACCTCTCATCTTCCAGAGCCTCTGGCACATCTACCCTTTTCCTTATGCATTAGCTATTAAAGGAGCAGACTTCAGAACTGCTTTCCAAGGAAACTCACATTCAATCCCCCACTTGTAATAGAGATTTACAGTTTAGTTATCTAATGTGAATAATTAGTCTCCTAAAAATTGCTTTGGTAACATTTAACGTGACACGGGTTCTCTGCTATGCTCTCCTTCCATATTTCAACATTTTATATTGTAGCTCCCTTTTGACAAACCCTATTAACCAAACCTTCCAGGCCTTACTGAAAATGTCAGGCTATAGAAAACAGATAAGAATTGTCATTCTGCAGTGCCAGCAGAGGCCTCCTGACTTGAATCTGGCAATGCTTTACTAAAGCTATAACTCACAGGGCAAGAGAAGAAACAGCATCAATTGCTAGGGCAATGTAAAAGTGAACACAGCAGCATGTTTTACAGTTTGCTATGTTCTGTAGTTGGCTGCTATCTTCTTTTCCTCTGGAAACCTATTGAAATTACAATCTTCAAACAAGGCAATGATGAAATGAGTAAGATTGGAGAAGTGTCTGGGTTGCAATGCAGTGACCAGTGCAGGACCCAGCATTCCATAACACATTTGATCTCAGAATCAGTTGCTATACCAACAGTTTTAAGAAGCACTTCCAAATTCCAGTGGGCTTATATTCAGAAGTGGTTTTCATTTTGTTGATTACCAAGATGAAGTAGGGAATGTGAATACATTTTTATATATAGTCTCATTTCAGTATTTTAAGGACTCAGTATCTAAAGACCAGAAGATTTTTCTCCTGTAATTTGAAAATTTGTGATCCTTTGAGGGAAGAAAAATGCATTTTCTTCTTGCAGACAAAGAATCAAAATTTATCATTTTTGTCATCTGCAGTAGCTGCTTCACATCATTTTGCTCACAAAACCAGATTTTGGAAATAGAGCTCCCGGACACATTGTTGTCTGTGAGGATGTCTGACACTGAGATCCTGAATGGCAAGGGCCTCTTACTTTGACTTCCAGAGTTTAGGCATTTTAAAAAGGCAGGCAGCCAGTACTTAACCAATCACAGCCATGCTCAAAACATCTCACAGGAGGATCCTGTTGTGGCTAATCACACACCACAGCAGGTAGCCAGATAGACCCCTTATCTCATACTGAAAACCATAGATGTTAGTTTGAGTCTCTCACTCTCAGTTCCTTTAATTTCCCTTCTTTAATATGCATTGGTAAATCCTAGGTATCCAGCTGCATCCTCAGGCTCCCAAAACAAGTTTTAGGAACAAATTGAAAATCATGCAGACAGCCACCATCATGCTTTACCCATGCTGGAAAGCCAAGCTGGAGCAATCAGAGTGCGTGTCTTGAGAAGCAGACCTAAAAGAATTACCAAAGCTTCTCTTCCTACAAAGTGCTCCTTGCTCATAGCTGGGTACATTCAGTACATCTAATGAAGTCAGGAGTTCCATATACAAATGTTACTATGATTGAGACTATGAATGAGACATTTCTGTTTAGGTGTAGTTCAAAAGGAAGAAAACAAAGTAGCTGCTATAAAAGTTATTGCTCACATCACTACAGTCATATCACCTTGGGGCCTGCCGGCCTAGGACAGGTGATCAAAACCAAAGTCCCTGTCTTTTCTGAAAGGTAATGTCAGCAGCTGCACTCACCAATATGGGCTGCCACCTCATGCTTGTGTCATGGTAAATTATTATAGGCAGACAAATCTGCTGCTTTGTTTTAATCAGTTACTTAATCAGCTTCCTTGGAATGAACTGGTTTGGCTCAACAGACTGAGTGACAAAACTTGTCAAAGCGGAGGGTGTAATAAAAATGTACTGATAAATCATGGAAAAGTGATAGCATCGTTCTTTTTATTTACCCTTTTGTTTCTATCACAGCAAGTTAACCTCAGCTCCTTTCATTCATCTTTTGTTGTTATTGCTGGGAAATTTAGTATTTAGTTCAAGATGTTTCGCATGATGAATTATTAAAAATCTTTAACTGTTGGACAACCTTCTAGAGGTATAAGATTTTTTAGCAAAAAAATTATCCCTTGTTTTGCTGTGAGGGGAGACAGCTAATGAAAAATGGTCCAGAATTATTGTGAAACAATTGTCTGTAGTGTAATCAAGTCTGCTTCTGCCCTCCAACTACTCCAAGATATAATGATACATGTATCATTAAGCAGCTGCTATGGATGCCTGAGGAAACTGGTAGAAATTTGTACCTATTGTTTTTCTTTCTCTATTTCAATCTGCTCCGTTACACTCCTTCCATCCACTTCCCACTGCACTTTTTAAATGCTACAGGCTTGGGGAACAGCAGTTGGCAAATGCCCAGCAGAAAAGGACCTGGAGGTGCAGATTGAGAGTGGATGAGCATGGGTCTGTGTGTGCCCAGGTCAGTGGCCAATGGCATCCTGGCCTGTACCAGCAGTAGTGTGGCCAGCAGGACCAGGGCAGTGATTGTGCCCCTGTACTTGGCACTGGTGAGGCCAAGTTGGTGCTGGAGCAAAGCTGTTGAAGCGTCTGGAGCACAAGTCCTGAGGGGAGCAGCTGAGGAAGCTGATGATGTTTAGCCTGGAGAAAAGGAGGCTCAGGAGAACCATCTCACTCTCTAAAACTGCCTGAAACTGAAGGTGTTGCCAGGTTGGTCTCTTCTCCCAAGTTACAAGTGATAGAAGAGGAAACAGACTCAAGTTGAACTGGGAGTGGGGAGTGGGAGGTGGGATTTAGATTGGATTTTATGAAAAATTTCTCCACTGAAACGGTTGTCAGGTACTGGAACAGGCTGTTCAGGGAAGGGATGCAATTATCATTCCTGGAAGTGTCCAAAAAATGAGTAGATGTGACACTCAGGAACACAGTCTAGTGGTGGACTTGGCAGTGCCGGGCTGTTGGTTGGACTCAAATTTCTTTTCCAAACTGTGATTCTATATAATCTTAGCTGGATTCTGCCACTGGCCACACTGGTGTAATCCTTCACCCAAAGGCATGTCTGCTGTCTCTGGAAAAGGACATTCCTGGACTAAGTGGCTCCTTAATTATGGAAACTTTCAAACAAGCACTTTTAGGGTCATGATTTTTAACACAGCAAGTAGCGGGCAAGGGAGAGTGTGTGACTAATGTTCAATTAGAAGAGCTTAGAAATTAAACAATTGTTTTTTTAATGGTTGATAAAGACTGGGCAATATTAAAGACTATAATTAGGTGTATGGGATTCTCCTACCCTGTTCCCAGCACACACGCACATGGTCTCCAGTTGGCAAGTCCTCCTATGCAAAGGCACAAGGCATGCTTTTTTCAATAGGCTCTCAAGAGGAGCCAAAACCATTCCTGATGGCTGACACCTTCCACAGTGGTCTATTCAGTACAGTATTTTGAGGATTTAAACTAAACTGCTGTTAATGGTTGTTATTATTTAATGTTGATTTTCATTCTTTTCAACCAACAGGCCACAACACAAGACGTAGGAAGGAGCAAAGTACTGGGAGTACTTACTGAAAGAAGAAACATGGATATTAAGCATTTCCCTGAGCCCTTCAACAAAATAATTCAAATCTGGTTTCTAACTTTTTTTTTTTTTTAAATGGATAAGCTGTCACCAGGGTGCCTGCCAAGAGAAATTTCTTTCTGGCATATGTTGCAGAACACTGACCTCCATTTTAGTCATCAACAAAAACACTAATGTGACCATGCCAGCACATAGATATTCAAGAAGGTGGACACTGATGAGTGGGTGTCATGGAAAACACTACAGAGGGACCTCTTTAGTAGGTAGAGGTGGTTTATATTTATGTGGCAAAAATCCACAACAGCTTGATTTTCCTAAGAGAGAAAGAAAAAAGCTGAGCAGCCCTCAGCTAAATTTCTGTTCTGGGTGTGAGGGTAAAGCTGCATGAAATTTTCCTCTTGAAACCTCTGAAATAATGCTTGATCAAATCCAAACCAGCCTCCAGGAGTCAGTGAAGCTCTGGAATACTTTCAACCAAGGAGATTTCTCCTAGATTTTGACTCTGTTTAAGGGCAGATAGGACAGTATGCCTCCTCTCCCATCCCCTGTGGCCAGACACCTGATCAAGGGCCTCAGTGACTGCAAGGTTTCACAAGCAATCAGCTTTACTCTAAATCTGCTACCACTGATTCAGTGACAGAAAGCTTTCAAAAATATTCCAGCCCAGAGGATCTGCTTTATTTGCATAAAACAAAGAAAAATCTAGATCTTTCCACATCTAAAAAGACTAAGATTTGTTAAATATGAGTTAGTACAAGCAGTCAGAAAACATAGAGAGGTCTGTGGCACCAAAAATCATTTTGCACAGACATAATTTCAGAGAAGTTCTGGAGGTTACTGCTTAAAGGGGTAGCATCTCCAACAGCCTACCTGCCCCACTAGTGCTTACGGTCTCAGGAACAGCAGCAGAAAATAAAATATTTGCACAGTTTTTTCAGCTAATTTTACTTACCATGGCAATGTAGATGGGACTGCATTATTACACCAGACTGAGAATGAGTCAGCTGGAGCACAGGTACCTGTTACCTCCTGGTTTTGCTTTCAGAGGACATGGGAAAAGGCCTGGGGAGACAGGAATGGCAGAGTCACTAACCAGCCAGTGCGATTTGTCACAGAATGTCAGAAGTCCTATCCTGTCACAAGCAATTCTGACAGGATTGCTGTAATTTTTTATGTGTTCAAGGTACCAAAAACCCTCATACTAGCCATGCCACAACAGAAGCCAGATCTATTGGGATAGGATACTTCATTTCAGCTTTGAAAATATGTTTTTGCCAACAGGATGCTGGCACAAAATATTTTCCAAAATATAATTAATTTTAAAAAACCAGTAGCAATCTGTAAAACATCAATAATGTGCAAGTCTTATGGTGCTCTCTTTTTTTTCATGAATTAGTAAAAGAAAAGGAAAAAAATGTCTATTTTTAAAATTATTATTGATTTTTCTTGTCCATATCACTTCAACTTTGACCCATGAGATTTGTCTCTTCTGTAAGATCAATACAAAGCATTGGACCTTACAGGATATAATTTTTCACATCCTCTAGATGACATGCTATAGATTCATATTTTGGTCAGAATTTCCCCTCTGCAGCAAGGCATTGATGATTTTGAAAGCACTCATATTAATTAAAAAAAAAAACATAATTAAAACAGTAAATGAATGATGATTGCACTACTTATTGACTGAGAAAGATGTAGCAACTCTCTGTTCTGTGTAAATTTGACAATTTACATACCACTGTAAGATTTCTGATAGAAAGAAGCTCTCCTAACCCAGAAAGTCCATCTCTTCAACAAGGTCATCTACAAAGCAGCTGAGGAAACAACATAGGAGGGCATCATTCCAACGTCAAACTACATGTTTGCAGTCTATACCTCGTCCAGTCCCTGAACTTTGAAACATTTCATGATGCCAGCTCTCCATCACATTCTCAAAACAGGGATGTTTACTGTCTCACAGTAAGAGTCACCAGCTCATAGCTAAAAATCACAGATAGAAGTGGGAAAAACCAATAGATCACAGGTCTTTTCCTATTGCCCAGGATTACCTTCCAGCATGGAGAAACCTCTAGGCAGCAGAATTCTTCTATTTGTGAATTGTGTTCTTATTTTGAGAATTTGTTGACAAACAACACTAAAATGATGACAGGATGCTTTTAAACCTCTTACCCCTCAAAGAATAACCAGTCAAAAATACCCTCCTCACAGACAAATTATTTTCTTATTGCACAAGAATTTTAGTCTGAATTATATAAGGAATTGTGTGATTTTTTACTTACTAAGTAATCAATAAAAGTTGTGGGAAGCATAACTTGGGACTGCATATTAATCTTGCATTCAGCCTTCTTTGCTAGTTTTCAACAGGACCTATTCATCTTGCTGAGTCTATAGGAGTGATTTCTTTCATCTGTACACTCCATGCACCGCTAAATACAAAATCAACTTCTGTTTAACAAAGTGGATAGCAGCATGAGGCCCTTCCTGAAAGCCTGGGCCCTGGCAAGAGCATTGCAAATGATGAGAACTTGTCAGCCTGGGAGAGCAACTACTTTATGGCACGAGGCACACTGTGAGCAGACCAGTTTTGGAAAGAAACATGGTTGGTTTCTCCTCTAAGCAAGTCCACAGACAGATACCCTGTGGACCTTCTGTGACGTGACATATTTGTAGGAAAGCACAGTAACACAGGAGCCTAAGAGCAACCAGACTGGATCAGGCCACGGGTCTGACAGTCCAGTCCAGTGCCCTGTGTCTGACAATGGCCAAAAGTGGATGAAAGAACCAGGTAATAGGACAAGATGTATATAAAGGTACTTTTCCAAAATGATTTCCCAGCTTTAAGTGGGAGATGTTTAATTCAACAAATGTGTCTGCCACAACCACCACACTTTTTTATCCTTGAAGTTACCCAGTTATTGAACCTGTGCTAACATCTGACTCCGATCACCCTGTTGCAGGTGGCTTCAGTGCATTTCTGTGTCTTTTGTGCACACTGATTTTTTTTTTCTGAAATGGTTACTAACTCTTCCACAAGTTAGGCAGGTCTGTATTCACCCACATCTCTCCCCTCTCCATGCTGGGATGAAGCACCCTGGCTTACCTCAGAGTTCCTTGGGCAGAAGTGGCTCCATTCCCTTGTCAGCATCCCCTTTCTCTTTTTAAATGTCAGGAGATAAATAGTGCATCCTGCCAACACACCAGCTCTGTAGAAGCCTGGGAAGATAAAGAGCCCATGCACAAAGAGCTGAAGGAGAGCAGTTTCAGTGTCTCAGTCAGGGTTTCTGAGAGGCCAGCCTGCCAATGCAGTCCTGTGGTTTTCCCTTGGTTCTGTTTGGCTGTGACACAGGGCATCAGCAAGGAGCAGGAAGGACAGGCCAGCAAACACAGTTACAGCCCCCAAACATCCCTCACCCCTTGTTTGAAAGGCTTAAGAACATTGCAATACCTGCTTGTGCTGTGACTCTTCCTGGTCAGCAATGCTGTGAAAGATTTGGACGTTACCCACCTGAGCCACTCTCCTTCTCAGTGGGTATTTAAGCAGTGACTATCACAGAGCAACTCTGAATTTCTTGGAGTTCTCAGTGTGCTACTGTACCACAGTCATCACAGGGCTTTCATTGGTAAAAGCAGCCACGGGAGAAATTTTGAAGGCCTCAGAGATTTCCACTTGGAAATTTCATTTTTGGGAATTCAGTAGTTTTGTTGCTTAGTCAGGCACACAGTTCAAACAGCACTGCAGAAAAACATTGGTGGCAAAGTGCTGCAGGTATCACTGAACTAGAGTGAAGTTCAAGAGAGGTGAGACTCAGAAGGTCCAACTTGATTTTCCCATTTGTGCCCCAAAAACTGCTGCAAGGAGAGAAGAACATGATGTGGTACCAGCCTTCCACAGGTGAAAGTAAAGCTGCATTTTCTGCAGTGCAATATGTTTTTGAGGATGTAGAATGCAGCTTTTGTCGATCTGTGGTCACTTCAAGAGAAGTAAAGAAGACAACAGAATTATTTTTAATAGAAATTTACCTAGGAAGTCTTGCTAAGGTCTGATGTTTTGAAACAAAAATTAAATTAGTCTTAATACTGGGGGTAGAATTGCAGATTGAAGACAAGAAACAGGAATATATTTATATGCAATGAGCCACAAAAAAAAAAATGCACATGGAAAGAGAAAACCTGAGAAAATAAAATCCTCTTTTTAATAAAGTTCTAAGATAAATTATCTAAATTTGGGGGGGATTAGAGAACAGGAAAATGTATCTCCTTACTTTTTCCTTCTGACTTCAAAGGAAAAACCTGATTTCTTATGCACAACATTAAAGGAGCATTTTATCAAAGAATAGCTATATGTATCCCATAGAACAGAGAAATTTAAATGGCCTTTTTTCCCCATAAGTTTTAGCAATACAAAATATTCTCTACAAGTTCTTCTAAACACTAAACAGAGCTACTATTGACCGTCCAAAATTTTCTGGTTTCTACCGTTTTCTAATGCAGCAAAGAGGAAAGAATTTGCCTCTGTGGTCTCTATAATTAGCACTCAGATTCTCAGAGAGCTTCCAGGCCTCTTTAGGAAGTTGGAAAGCCTAGTAATATTCACTTCATATATCATCAAGAATCACTGATGCATAATAATATGTAGCAATGCAGAAATCTGACTGCAGACCACAGTAATATTGACTACCAGCACTATACTGGTATAACAATTACAAAAGTAATTAGCATGTCATCTTCTTTCCTGACAGCTAACTAATCAAATAACAGAAGCACAACATAAGAAAAATATAAAGAGAGTAATGCAAATAGTTGTAAATAGCTTTTTCTACCTCTTGGTAATACATGTACACTGATCTTTTTTTTTAGAATCACTGATGAAAAAACAGAGTAGCATAAGAAAATTCTGGATCCTAAACATGAGGCTTGATTTTCACGCCTGCCATGTAGTCTCAGCCAGCTACCAGTAGTGAGGTCTACTCCAGGTAGTAGGTGTTTGCAACTTAAAATCATGACAGTAGCTGCAAGGGCTTCTCAGAAAGGTGCCACTCATATTAGGATGACGAAACACACTTCCTGAGGTCAAAAAAACCCAGTCATTTTCTGCAGAAAAGATCGTGCAAGGTGCTGATCCTCTTGAGCAAATTCTCCCAGCGCTTGTTGGTGCACGAGGCAATGCAGTTGAAACACGGCCCCAGAGAAACCAGTGGCAAAGTCCTTGGTTGCACCAACAAAACACCACCCTCTTTATCTGCAGACAAAACCCCAAGTTGCTCCTATCATTTCTGCGTACCGGGTGCTTGGGAAAGGACTGGCTTTGTTTTGGGGAGCAAAGAGCTGAAGGCAGGTGAGCCATTCCCAGCTCTGCTTCTCACACCTGCCCCGGCAGATGCCCCCTAGGCCGAAGAAGAGGAGTTTGACAGGTTAAATAAGCAGTGATTGAATGTGGGCTACTCCTGCACTGTGAGGGGACTCTCACAGCTCCTTCCTGGAGGTGGCTGCTGAGCTACCACGGACGCTGGAGAAGCTGGCTGTGCTTCACTGTGCAACCACCACAGGACCTGGTGGGGGCACTTCCAGATGCGCCGTCCCCCCGCAGTCTCAGTAACATAATTAGACCTGGGATTTATTTAGCGCTATTCAACATGTTTTCAGTAGGGCTGATTATGTGCCGCTCCCTTAGGAGCCCTGTTATAATTTGGAGCTTCCTCAGAGCTGCAGGGATTTGAAGCAGGGGGGGACTTAAATAGCATTACATTTGTACTGCAGAGGTATTCCCTTTCGGGCCAGAGGTAGCTTAGCCTCCTACCATGCCCACAAGATTTTCTTTCTGTCAGCACATCTACAGTTGATAATTTGAAGCATTTTCCAGGGAGCTGGATGGAGTTATGTCTCCCAACTGTTGTTATTCAAACACGTTATGGATATTTGGGCATTTTGGCAGAGAGTGGTTTGATGTAATTAGGATCAGTTTCTGGTTATGGCCATGCCAGGCCAGAGGCAGAGGGCACTTCTCAGAGTGGGAAGAGGAAAAGCCAAAGGCAACGATTAAAACAGATTATTATACACTTTTGAGCTAACATGTGGAATCAATAGCAAAACATTAGCAGCTGTGCTCAGCTGTAGAAAAGCCTGCAGTCTTACTGTAACCAATAAAAATAAATTATGGACTGAAAGGAAGGAAGGGAAAAAATGGTGGGGAAAGCAGAGCAACATTCAAAGAAAAAATGTAATACCAACACTGAAAATAATTTCTAACCTGAAACAGAGGGTTTGTTTGGTTTGTCTTCAGCTTGTTTGGTTTTAAATTATATTAACAAGTTGAAAGCATGTTTTAATTAGTGGGGATCCATGATAACCAGGGCAATAATGGCAACATCCCACAAGCTCAGAAGGTAAAAACAGAGAAAGTGATAATCAAATTGGCAAATGTTAGATTTTGCACTCTGTTTTCCTAGTAAAGTGAAATGAGACTTTACCCTGACTTTTAGCTTGGAAGAAATATGAGGAAGGAAAACTGCAGACCTGAGAAGTTTGTTTGGTGTAAAGGCACTGTACAGTGAGCAGATGAATACAAGGCATCTGCTGGACATCCAGAAAAGAAGGTAAGGATCTAACTTGTTGGTTACAATCAAAAATCAAGGATACAATCTTCTTCTCTCGAGGTGCAGCACAAGGTTGACTCAGGGTAAAGGATCAAGAGCAAGATTCAGATCCAAAACTCAAAAATTGTTGGAGTACAATCTTAAGTGCTAATGCATGTGATTCATGTAAACAATGCAGTTTGGTCAGGGGATTTTATTAACTATTAAAGTTAAGAAGTTCTTGGCAAACAACCTATTTATACATATTAGATTAAAAAGGTGCAAGTCTTCTCTGACACTAAATTTCTGCCTCATATTTAAACATATCACTGGACTGAAATAAGAAAGATTAACAGATTTAAGCTCTAAAGAAAAAAAAATCAAACAAACAAACAAAAAAAGGTAGTCATTTTAGTAAAAATGAGAAAGTTAATCCTGCATCTTAATTTCCACTTAAATAAACTTGTGGCTTTCAGTGATAATGTCAGCGTGACTGGTCAGAAATGAAGCTAACAAAAGTAGCAAGTGTTAATTGACCCATATTTAATTTTAATCTAATCTGACGGTCAAGAGTGACTAATTAACTTTACAGAACAAAGGAAGACTTTGTTAAATATCTAATTTCTTCATCGCTTTGGTTTTGATGTTAGAGCCGATGAGAAATCATCTCAGACATTGCTAAAGCCTCTCAAAACAAAACAGCGAAGACCTGAATACATATCATAGACTTCATAAGAAGAAAAAAGAAAAAGAGGAAGAAAAGCTAGAAAAAATAATTTAACCAAACAAGAAAAAAGATTAAATGATGATTACCTTTAACACTGCTCTGGCTTCAAAACACAGTCAAATATTTTTTATACAAATAGGGTCCATACAATTAAGATAGGAAAACACTGTAAGATCTTTCTTAGAAAAAGATTAATATAGTCTAAGATGATATGTTGAACATCCCAAAAATCTGAGGCAAAACCAGGGAACATATCCTTAGAAAAGGCAGGTTTTACATGTTTTTTCCCATATCACAGAAAGGTTTCTGTCTTCAAAATTACTCCATCCTTTTTTTTGAATTTAAAGTTATTCAAATCTACAACAAATTTTTACAATGAGAAATTACCCTCACTGCCTCATCATAGCTATTAACCCCAGGGACAGGAGTCACAGATTCCGGGATTTTTCCTGATTGATCAGTAAACAGATACAAACCTCGTCACATCCTAGACTCCACTTTATCAGTAGAATTTCTGCTTTAAATGAGACACTTTCAAATATAACTCCAAATTTAAGGTTTTTTTTAGCCCACATTTTACTTTTGGAGGACATTCTTGCTAGAAAATTTCTTTTCTGCTGTAGTCACCACAGTCCAACTCCAGGATCAAAATCACATTCTCCTTTTTTATCCTAGTTGCCATGATTTTTTCCTTTTTTGGTGCTTCATTAGAAACCTGTCAGGATAAGTCATGCCTTAGTGAATTAGGATATTCTGTAATACTCTAAAATTGTATATATATCTCCTCTTATCCAGCAGGACATCAGTTAGCAAATGCCCATCAGAGAATCACAGTGCATTGTGTATCAGCAAAGTGATCTCCTGGGTACTTTGGTAGCAGTGCAGGGGTGGGAGGCTGAAACTGTGCTTCAAAATGCAATAGAAGACATTTTACAGCTGCACACATAATAAGACAACTTCTGTTGTATAGCCTGGGCTGCACAGCCCCACCAAGAAATCTGGAGGAATCATCACAAGCTCAGATGGATAAGGTCATTTTGCCAACATTTGAAACTGTGATTCCACAGACAGAAAATAATTGAAGTGGGAGAACAAGATGACTATGGAACCCCTCCCAACGGTAGCTGAGAGCTTCGTTAAAACAATTTCCCCACTTTCTTTCAAAACCAGTGAAAGAAAGAAATAATATCTATGTTGTAAACATAGATACAGAAAACAATTGTGGTCTGCCTTTTACACCCCAGATTCCTACCTTTCCCACTTATTTGCATATCCCAAGAATTGGTCTCCTCAGCCTCCATGGAAGGAAGAAGCCTAGCCTATGCAAAAACAGAAGTTCCCCTCCAGCTCCATTATCAGCTACGTATATGCACATATTTTTGTGCCTCCACATTGCAGGGAGTAACTGACTCTTACAGGAAACTGCACAGAAAACCTTGTTTAATTCTCACAGGGAACATGTAACTAAATACAAACATCTCCATCCTAGCATGACTTTTAAGCGTTTTGTTCAAAGTCTAACAGTAAATGAACATCTAGCTCAAGGAACAAACTCATGGATCCTTCATAATCTGCCTCAGAATATAATCCACTCCACTTCATTGCCTCAGCTTTCTTCCCTGGAAAATGGGCTTGATAACATGCTGTATATTTTCAGCTGTAGTTTAAACTACAGTTTACAGTGCCTGAATGTGTGAGAAGTCACTCTGAGTTTGTTATATTAGAATTAACTCATCTATGATACTTGAAAATCTGTTCTCTGCCTATATGTTCAATACAAAACTATTTTTTTTTGTTAATCAGTTTTTAATTAATCATCCATGTTTGTACCCCTCCTTCTTCCCCCACTTCCATGTTGTTGAACTGAAAACCCAGCTTCCTCCAAGTGCAGAAGTAGACTGATGTCTTTCCTGTCTTCAACTGCATCCAAAATAATATGTAAATTTTGTGTTGTACTGTAATATATTTATAACTTAGAAAGAACAGGCATTCTTTGTATGAACATGATTACCACCTTTATGTGTTCTTCCTTCCATTCTCTATTAATTCCCTAACTGCTAGACTCTTTCCTCTTTCATTAATTAATACCTAATACCTCTCATTCAGTCTCACCCATCACTAAATGATTTTCAATGATTTTTAATATTTTATCTGGAGCTTGTGATGAAAACTGCAATGTAATCAATGTAATTTATGACCCAAAAACTACTGATATGCTTGAACAGTTTCTGTGTTTACCTCTTTACTTAACTTGCCATCCTCAGAGGCAGTTTGGCCACTGCCATGTGAGCAGTTGGACAATCCCAACTACTAGAATAAAAACTTCTGGAAAAGTAAAACCAACACCCAGTCGGAAGCAACATGAGTTAGCATCCTGGGCACGTGTGCTGGAAAACAAGAGAGGAAATTCCTCAAGAGAGGAAATTCTATTTTTTACGGGAGAGGGCAAAAATTTCACAAACCCCTCAATTTCAGGTGGCAGAAAAAGTTTGATTCTACCACAGTCCTAAAATACATAAAAATCCACTGAGAAGTTAATTGCATACTTACGATTAAGAGCATGAATGTCTTGATAAGAATTACAAGACATACAGATTATAGGAGTTTGATTGCCTCCATTTTTCAACCTATAAATTTCACAGTCTTAGAGAGTAGAATGGCTTCAAATGACTTTAAAAGAAAAAATGAGGAATCCTGTGTATTTGTATATCCAAATCCATTTACTTGAGACAATATGCAACTTGAAAAGCATCAAAATCCATAACAGAGATGTTATCAATATCTTCGTAGTATTGGTTGTTCTCAAAATCATGAGTGAAAAGGAGTGCTGTTATCTTTGCCACATTATCTATGCAAGTAACTCCATTAAAGACCAGGCTAGCCTCTCAGAAACTTCTTTTTACTCAATCAATGACCTCGTTTCCATGGCAGGCTAACACAAGGTGCCATTGATGATGACTTGATTTCCTTTCACATCTGAAGTGGAAAAGGAGAAGACAGACTAAATGAAATCCCATCCATCTTAATGAAATACAATTATATTCTCCTTATTAATCATTTAAAAATCAATATGTCTCTTCTTGGCAAACCCCGCCAGAATTTGTCATTCTGTGCCAGGCCTCAATACATCTTGTCCTGCAGTGATTTTTATAAGTTCAGTCACCTGTTTCCCAGGGTAAATAACAGAGTCTCTTTGTGTTGTGATGAGAGCACAAAGAATGACACTGGCAGGGAGGCTAAAAAGACAGCCTGCACATTTTAATCGATAAAAACAAACATTTATTTCCTGTGGACATTTTTAAATGAGTAGTGTCCACTAGAAAAAAAAAACGGGAGAGGGCTAGATAAAAAAACCTACAGGTCAACTGATATGTACAGTTTCATTTAGAGTATTATTTACCTCATCAGCAATAGTTTCTGCCTTAAATAATCTGACTTATTGCATGGCTGGTAAGAATTGTATGGACTTGCTTGCAAATCTCTAGGTCTGAAAAAACAGTGTGAGTTGGAATTCTTCCTATACCAATTTCTGCTGATTTACAGACTTGTAGAAAGAATGCTTCTCACTGTGTCCAAATATTTCCATTTTCTCTACTTTAGATGCAATAAAAACTTAAAATCTTCAGCAACTTCAGCATGCATTATATTGAAATAAAATGGAAGTATTAATTGAAAAATGTTTGCAGGAGGCTGTTCAAGTCCTTTAATGATATTACCAACAATAGGCAATCTCAGAAAGATATTTATATCACACAGGACACTAGGATACTTATTAAAATTTGTATGGGGGAGTAAAACTTCAACCTTTTTTTCCCTTTGGGAAACCCCCAAAATTCTTGGATAAAGTTATAAGAAAAACAATAATCTAGAAATCATACCATTTTGAAAACAGCTATCTTATGGATGCTGCTTCAGCCAACCATTCCCACACAGTCACTGATGTTCCCATGAGTGTGTCACTAATGTGTCTCCAGTGGGTGAAAAAGACAACTCACTGCAGCACCAGGATAAATCCTTGGGTCCCCTGGCTCCAGCCATGGTGTGGGGCAGCTGCAATCCTTAACACCCCTTACATTCCCATTCCTCCCTGCTCCTTACATTGGAGTGGATGTGGGAAACCCTGCAAAGTGCCTCAGCTTCCCACTGACATTTTACATTGGCCATGAAAAGTTGCAGCCACCAGGATTTCATCTGGCATGTAACTGATTAAAAAAAAAAAAAAGAAAAATAGGCCAAATTAGCTGACTTTTTCCAAAAAAAGACAAGAAACATAGCTGAAATAACTGGCAGGAGAAAGGAACTCAATAATAAGTCTGCCCAGATTACAAAAGCACCCTCCCAACTCTGTTCACCTCTTTGAGGCTTGTGATACTATGAAATTTGCTCTGTACAGCTATGCAAAACATGCAATGTAAGTCAGAAGGGGATATACAGTAATGTGTGCTACCATTTACTGCTGGTGTTGATTTCTTGTCTTTCTTCTATTAACCTCCTCTGCTTTGTGTTCCAAAATGGAGTCAAATACCATTCATGACAATTCAATATTTACCTGCCCAAAGTAAATAAGAGATCCCTGAAGACCTACATTCGATATGTATTGAGTTTCTAATAAATCCTGTTTGCACATGGAAATACAAGACTTGCCAGGATGGATGATATTTCAAACCCATTTAGCCCAATGTTCTGCCTTAGTAAACAGCACCAATGTGCTTCAGAGAAAGGTAAAAGAAATCCAGCAATAATCAGTTATATAGATTTATATAATTCAGTCTATGAGGGACTTCTGGAGGGCATCTGACCCAAGCTCCACTCAAAGCAATGCCCTTTTTTCAGGTCAGACTTGCTGTTTGTGCAGAGAACATGCAGGTAGGGCCTGAGATGTGATGGGGTGACAAGTCCCCACATGCCACCAGGCACACCAGAACAAGAGTTATGGGCAGGCCTGCGAGCATTCCTGCTCCTCATACACACAGGGACGTGTCAACTATTCAGGTGAGCATTCACACAGCATTTGCAACCAGTTCTGAAACTGTTCTTAAGAGCTCTCAAACACTTTCCTATGTTCCTTACAGTAAATAAAATAAAATGTCCAATCAAAGTAGTATTACTACCCGGACAGGAAATGTAGTGGGAAATAGCAAGGTCCTAACACAGACACAGTCCTCTGGCACACACTGCCACAAGTGGTCATGCAAAATTAATAAACATCCTCTGCTACCTGATTTTTATCCCCTGTAAATATTATGATATTTAATTATAGCGATAATTAATTATAATTAAACAGTTTGTAATAAATACAATATAATAAAGCAATGCAAAGTAAAGGAAATTAAAGTGGGTTTGTTCTCCTACAGCCTGCTTGAAAGGTTTTGTTCTTGTCTCTTACTTCACATTATACAATTTGAATACTTTAGTTTTAATAGACAAATTTTACCTTACAAAAAACCCTCATACACATTTCAAACAAATGTATTAAGTATAGTAGATTGGTTTTCCAAGTCCTGTGGCCTCTGATGTTCCCACAGGCATAGTCCAAAAAGTCTGATATAGTCCATTTGGATTTAACATAGGAAAAATAAAATAGATGCAGTAGTTCCTAATTCTTATTCTCAAAAAGGATTTTTACCTGTAGTACGTGTGAGATTTTCTCATTAACACCTTAGCAGAGACATCATCAAAATAAAGACCTACCAATAGAAAAGGTTTTCTTTTCCATAAAGTCTATTATTTTGTAGCACTTTTTTTATCAGTGGGAGCTTTTCTTCAACTCCATAGGCTTTAGGGTTGAAATTGTACATCTGTATTTCATGCAGAACCTTCAGCAGCTGGAATAACTCTCGGCATCAGCAATTAGGAGAGTGTTAATGAATCTGCTGATAACACAGTCCAGAGGCAGGGGCTGTTACACAAGAGGTGGCCACACAAAAGAAGCCTGTCTGGCACTGTATAAATGTGATACTACCTCAAATGGCAGCAGCGTGCACCTTCACAGCACTTGCCTCACCTCACTGACAGACACCTCGAAATTTGGCTCCTCAGCCAACACAGAAGGGAATGCAATGGACATCTCCAGAGTCAAGTCATCCCATCTTAAGAGAGGAACCTGGGCAGCAGGCTAGGCCTGTTACTTCCATGTTGAGCTGACAACAGGAAATACAAGCTTGCCCTCCTTCAGGGAATACTGATGAGGATTCTTCCCATAAACTATGGGATCATCAGGCGGAGGAGAGGAAGGAGTAGAAAGAAAGAGTTGCAGCAATCAGGATGACTACTGGTCAGCGCTGGGTCCTTGAAAACTATGGGTATTATCCCAGGCTGCATCAGGTTCAGTATTTCCAGAAGCAGAAAAAAAACCAACAGCCCCTGTTTAAGGATTTGTGCAGGGGAACTCATACAGACCACGAAGCCCCATCGTGGTCAAACATGTTTAAGATCGATTAGTTTAAAGAGTAGGTACAGAACAGAAACAATTGAAGGAAAGGAACACCTATTTTATTAGAGGAGCCCAGCAGTGCACTGCATGTTTGACAGAGCAGAACAAAGGCTAAGAGGTGTCGTGATTGCTGTCTATAAATGCATCAGGGGGTAAGCAGCAGGGAGGCAGAAAGCTATTCGCATTGAAGGACAGCGCTGACACAAAACAAATACGTATAAACCAGCCACAATTACTCTGGAAATTACAAGAGGATTTCTAACCATCAGAGCAGTGACATATTTTCCAATAGGAATAGAGTGGAACAAAATGACAATGATTTTAACTTTGGACTATGATGTGTTTATGAATGGGATTAGAGATGATGTGATTACCCTCCATATTCAAGGACTAGTTTAATGTTTAAGGAAGTCCCCTCCCTTCATTCACCCCAGGTATTTAGCAGCCTACTGCCTAAATACAATAGACTCATGGTCATTTGCATTTAGCCCATTGTTAAAATCAGTCATCTACACAAGTTTCATCTCTACATTTAATATTTACTGAATAATAAACAATAGTTACATATTTAGATAAGAAAAACCCCACACAGTGCCTATTATTTCCTCTCTTTCACAGTGTACTCTCAGAATTTTATCATACTTTTTTTCACATTATATCCTTAAGTTCTTACAGAAACACTAACATTTGTACAAGTAGAAACTACACAGAAATGTCAGTATTTCCGTCCCTGTAAACAGTTTTGTATAATCAATTCCAAAATGATGGAGCTGATTTCATTTTAAAAAAAAAAGTTTAATTTATTCAGATAGGTGTGTTATCTTCTCTTTTTCGTCTTCTTATTTCATTTTTCAATTCACATGATATCCCCTACTTTGTTTCCATTACTCGTTCACCCTTGTCCAAAATCAAAATTGGTGGGAAAAAAGTTAAATTGTTTAGGGTCAAGAATAAAATCATTTTTCAAATGCCAAGGAAAGGGAGGGATTAACGCACTTTGACATTAACGCCATGTCTTTTGTAGTTTTCCTGTTTGTTTTCATCCTTCCCTATTGTCAACAATGTACTGCATTTTATAGGCAACCTAACACAGGGCAGATGCTGATTAAAGGAAATGTGGTTTTCACTTATTCCTAATGAGTTTTATTTTACTAACTGTTGTGTGAAAATACAATGAGCTTATATTTAATTGAAACAGAAGTTTTTACAGCCAACTTGATGGACTGTGACTGGGCAGTTAAGATGCATCCATGTGGCTGGACTAAAGTGACTGCTTCACTCCATGGCATGAGCTGGCACTCTCCTGCTACTGCTCCCTTCTTCTCCGTATCTTATCAGCTTCCTTCCCTTCTGGATTCATGAATTCCAGCTCCATAGGACAGAAGCTGGCTATCTTTAACTGATATGAACCCTAATTCTCACCAGTCATCACCTCAGCAGGCATTTCTAGATACAGTTGTACCTATGCTGTTCCTGTAGATAATAGTATGACTTTTATATCTACAGGAGACATAAATTGTCCCAAATGCTGGTAGCCTAAAGAGACATTGCAAATGGAAGTCAAACAGCAGGGGAAAAAAAACCACTCATACATGCGAGAAAACTTAATAGTAGTAAAAAAAAAAAAAAAAATGTTATTGTGCAATGATTTTCATGACATTATGAAACACATCTGTTCACTTTGACCTAAAATAAAGATTAATTTTACCTAAGGTGCAGGTGAAAAATGTGAGGGTATGTTTCATTATGCTTTAATTCTTGAAATAACCTCCCATAATAGAACAGTGTTGTGCAGACTGTTCATTGTTACAGGCTTCACAGGAACTAAGGGAACACGTCACTTCAGGCCCAATCCTGGAACAACATAACTTAGTAAAATTGCTAATGGATTTAAAATGTCCATGATCTGATTCTCCCACCTGAAAAGGAGTGGAACTTCTCCCAACCTTTCTATAGTGAAACCTGATATGCTTTTCCCTCTACATCATATTTGTACTGTGAAGAGCAGGCAGTGACAAAGGATTCTTTTCTTAGTACCGTATCTTGAACAACATCAGCACTCACAGAGCAATGAACAAACACAGATGAAGTAATCCAGAGGTTAAATTACTAAATTTTTACCTATTGCTTATACAGGAAAACCAGGGAGCACAGCCCCAACTTTACATGTTGTTTGCATCTCTATTCAAGAGTATTTGCAATACATGGTGTCGCGGTTGCGTCTGCGGGTTCCTGGATCCGCACCGCGAGCAGTTGATGTTTTTCCCTGTTCGGATTGCCACTCTACACACCAGGCGTCCCCGGAGTGGAGGGCGTCAGCTCCCACGACCACTGCTAGGTGTTAAGGCGCAGTGTGGAACAGACGAGGACTCGCTTGACTCTGTATATACCACTGTTTATTGTGATGGGAACAGAGATCAAGCTAAAGGCCAACGGCTCGCACAGATGGATCGACCAGTGTGGTCTCACCAGGAGGCTCACCGGCAAAATGGCCCCCGAACCTTGGAGGTTTGGGGATAAATACAGACAGGGATAGCCAATCAGTAGAGACAAGAAGGGAGGATCTGAGGGAAAGGGCAAATCAACAGGGTTCAATAAATGATTGACAACTGAGGGTACAAATGAGGATACAAACTTAACAGAACTTGCTAGAAACAAGGAGTGGAGAAAACATGACTGACGTATGGTTGCTAGGTAACTGGGGGCGTGCAAGCACGATGGATTAAACCATGTCGACATCCCGGGGCGGAACGTCTCTGGGGATGCGACAACATGGAATGAAAAGACATTCAGAACACTTTGACCTTTAAAAAAATCCAAATCTCAGTTCACCTGACTTTCAAGTTATCTCCATCTTTTCATTGCACAATGATAGCAGCTCATACCTTATTTTCATCATTACCCACCAGGTCAAGATGTAGCAGGTGTCTGACTTGGGGTGATTGATCAGTGGGGAAGAGATGTAGGGAATGGCACAGAGGTCCAGAGTATGAAATTTCCAGACACATTTTCCTGTCATTGAAAGGAAAGGTGTACCTCACTCTTGACACACTGCTCATTTTGAAGCTAGGCCAGCTTAAGGTTCACTGCTCTGTCGTCATGTCTAGAGCATGGTTGGATATTATTAGTATGTCTTATGCAGTCAAGCCTGCCCTAGTCATGCAGCTGTATGTCAAAAAGAAAACAAATTAAGACTTGTTCCCTTTAAATGATTCTCCAAGCTCTCCATGCAACGAGCCATCGCAAGTTGTAATTCAAAGAGTTTTGGCCACAGCTGGCAGTTTGTGGTTATCACAGGGCTTGGTCTCAATGTGTTCCATCTCTCTACAGAAATGGCTACAATATGGCTTATGTGAAATATATTCCTTTACCTGACACCTTCTCTTTCTCCAGGTCCAAAATATAATTATTACTAGCTTCTTCACTATCCTTTGGGCTCCTTGGGATCTCACCTTCTCAACACTACTGTCAAAATTCTCATTCTAACTGAAACCCTCCACAGGTATTTTAGCAGCTAATGTTATGTGATTACAGCCACTTCAACTGCTGTCAGCTCTACAGTAAAAGGAAATCTAATTTTTCTTTGTCTTGGATTTCCATTACTGAAGTTCTCTTTCAGAAAAGGATGACCACCAAAAAAACCCAAAACCACACAGCACATTCACAAGAGAAAATCGCAGTTTGGGCAACAAATTCTGCAGCCCAGTTCATGAAAAGATTGATCCCATTTAATTTAGATGCTCACATAAGGAGGCCAAAAGGCACTACCCACAGAAAGTTAGCAGAAGACAGAGGAATAATTAGCCCAGAAGTCTCTCTAGATTTTCAGGATGTCTTTTCATAGCTTCTGCCTACAACAGCAGAGAGGTAAGTTCACCTGACTGTGATTTCTTTTTGTCAGACATCTTCCATCTTGCCAGAGAAGAAGGTGCTATGGATACACACATGAGACATCCAGAAGCTGCTTTTGACAAAGAAAATATTAAGCAGTGTTCACCTAGACAAATGCTGAAAAATGCTGTCCTACAGTCCAAGTGAACAAATCTTCTGTATTCAAGCTAGTATTGCCTAGTATGTAAGGAAGGATTTCTAAGTGTATATCCTAGACAAGGGCTATTAAAATACCAGATCCAGCTGTGACTAGGGCTGTGAATATGGTCAGCCCAGACTATGACTAAGTTCCAGGTGTGTGATGACCATTGCATTCTTCTTTCATATATCCCACCTCCCTCTAGGCTTTGAGGGACCAAACACACTACAAGGTCAGGCTGCAGGGGTGATACATACCTTGCTGCTCTGGGAGAACCTGCAGACTGCATGCTGGCAAAATAGCTCAATAAGCTTTGATAAAAATAAATCTAGCAACTTTATTTAACATACTCTAAAGGAGAACATTTGGAGAAAAACAATTCTAATATCAGGGCCAATTATTTACTTCAAGACAAGTTCTCTGTCCTGGATACCTTCTTGCAAGTCAGCTGTCATTTCCTAGACTCATGCTGATGCCATACACATGGCCATATCCTTAGTTTATATAAATAACTGCAGCACTGTTACTGTAAACGTAGGCAAACCTGTGTCAACTTAGACCAGCTGAGGATAAGACTGAAACTCTTATGACCTAAGTAGAGACAGACAGCAGGGGATGAAAGAAGGAAACAACCGCAAAACAACAAAAATAGTGCAAATCATTACAGTTCATACCTAAAATTGTAGACAAAATAAATGGCATCATACTGGATTTGTGATGGGAAATTGCAGGGAAAGCAGATAGGCACCATGATTTTTTTCCAACTTTGTGCCCACAGTTTCTAACACAGAACACTGGAGAAAAGATAAAGCAAGTCTCTGCGGTCTCTGGTTCTAGTTGTACAAACACAATACATTCTCTTAGAGTGGGGAAATCACACATAAATAATTCTTCCTTTGTGTGTATGTGTGTCTGAGTCTCTAAGACTTTGAATACTGCAAGTTAATGCCAAAACAAATCTGTCAGAAAAAGACCAAAAAAGTGCCTTGACTAAGATAAAGATGGCATCATTAGCAGCCTCACTGTTAGCTACGAGAGAGTCCACACAGGAGCTAACCACAGATTTCACAAGCTCATTGCTCATAGAAAAATTACCTAGTTTTTTTTTTTTTTTCACTTATCTACCATGGATATCTTTTCCTCACCTGCTTCAAAGAAATTTGTAATATTTCAAAGTTTTGGTAGCAGAGAGGAAAGAGGACTTCAAAGGACAGCTCGTGTTCAGACCCATACTTTGCAGACAGACATTATCTTTCTAAGACACCATCCCCAGACTGGTAGATGTGAAAAACCTCCAACTTTTAATTGTTTACAATCTAGATATGGCAGTCCAGACTGAGGATTTCGGCAGCGACAAAGCCAAATAGCTAAAAAGTTCCTTAGCTTTGGCTGTTGTGAAAATGGCAAAACTCAGCACCTGCTGAAACAAAGAGAAAAATAATTATGCTGGTTTTTAGGACCATGGGACTACTTTTCTGCTGCACCTGAAACAGTACTGAGATAAAACATTTCACACAAAGTTTTGGGAAAGGAGTGGAAATTTTCTCATTCGTTTGTGCTCCATTTCATGTGTGCACAACACTTCACAATATGGGATCCTGGTGCTTGTGCATGGGTTGGGACATTCTCATGTTCCAGCCATTCAGTTCTTGTTTTCTTATTGAAGATTAATAACAAGGAAATGTTAAGTAGAATTTGCTGGTTGGAAACACAGTAAAGACTTTGGTCTTATTTCCCTGAAATCCACCATAAAAGGAAAAGGCAAAGCTATGCCACGTGAACAAAACCAAATTCAAAACTCTTCCCCAGAACCAGACACCTTTCACAGTGGGACATATCACCCAGTAATACACCCCAGTGATGCAGACTTAAATTGAGGCAAGAAGACTGAGGAGCAGCATTTATATTTCTTTAACATGGCTGAAGCACCAAGGAGTCTGTGATTTACTTCCCTCAGAATTGATCTTCTATTGTTTGCTTAGTCCAGCTGTGGTGTAACATTAACACCTTGTGTGAATTTCTTCCTTAGTCATGGATTATCACTATCACAGTGATTCAAAAGCTCTAACACAAGTGAGTTTATTGTTTTCAATATTTTCATTTAAGCACTTTAATCAATACCTGCCAAGACAATTAAAGGGCTCAAATATTTTCCAAGATTAATTTTCCCTTGGAATCAACCTCTTTTTTTTAATTTTTTTTTTAATTTATTCCCCTATTTAATTTATTTTAATGCTAACAAAAAAAAATTAACATCATTTCCCCAAATTCATCCACGATTCTTATTCTTGTTTTATAAAGGAAATGAAATTTGTCATGCTGCTATACATCATTTACACTGCAGTACAATGTCCCATCTGTGTGTCAAGTACAAAACAAAAGCATTTTGTGAAAAATTGCTAAAGTAGTAATGATTTTTGTCCTCAACTCTTTGTTTTGCCTTTCAATAAAGAAGGCGACATGTGCCACAAATGATATATTATTGTTTAAGTACAACCCTAGTAACACAGTGCATAACCAAAACCATGTTTCACAGCAGAGAAACTATAGTTTACTGCCCCTATGGCTCTGATGAGAATATAATGTTCTACAGTTTATAAATGCTTTGAGGTCAACACATGATTTACTTCAGCTTGTTCATCCAATGAGCAGGAGGTCCAAAAATATATCAAGCTATTAGACAGCCCACTGGAAGCTTGGCGGAGGCTCCCAGTGATGGAAAGCATGCCATGGAAGCCTCTCTGTCAACTGGAGATGAGATAATTAGATCCAGGTAATACATTGGAGCCCCATCAGGGAACAGGACAGCAAACATGTCATCTTTACGATTTTTTCTCATCCTCCCCAGTACCATTGGCCTGAGATAGTAAAAAGTGTAAAGGATTCATCAGTTCCCAGCAAAAGCACAGCAGCAGGATAATCAAGCTATCATCTCTCCGTCATCCTCATTATCCAGAGACCTGGTGTTCTGTATAAACAGCAAAACAACGTCAACTATAGATTGAGGAGCTGTGCTAGTTAGCTCCAGCTTTTGTTTTATGTTCTAGGGCAGTGCCACACAACACTGTTGGGCTGGAATTTTGTAATATCAAAAAGAGCTTGAGAGCCTGTATTTAAGTTACAAAAATTATTTTGTGAAAAATCTCTTTCTACTAATTAGAGATTCGAGCTTCAACCCTATGACTAAATATTCCTAAAAGTAATATTCTGGTGGATCAGACCATGTATGACTGCTGGGGTGAAGTGGTTTTATACATTCACCTAAAACCATGACACCCTGGCCTTTTTTCTCATGCACATCACTATGTACACATTTTTTTGGAGGACCCACTGGCTAAAATTTGAAAGTGGAGGGTTGCTACAAGGAGAATCCCAGTGCTTAAGGATAGCAACTCCTTTGTGTAAGAAAGGTAATTGAAAAACACGCGTCCACGTGTCAGCACAAAAAAATGTGTTTCATACTCAAATCAACAATGTAGAAGATGTTTATGCTTTCCTTAGACACTCATGTACCCTTGAACACCAGGCAAAAAACTAATTTAGAGAAATTGTGGTCAGAAATCAAAATAACTTTGAATACAATGTATTCTAGATACATAATCTTTTCCATTTCCAGTCTTTTTATATTCACAGAAAAAGCAAAAGGATGGTTTCAGTCATGACTGAATTGATGCTGAAAAATCACAGTGCTCATTGATTAGATATGCTCATTGATTATTGCTAGCATCTACCTTTTTAATATAGTTGTATAAATATATGTACACTTTATATATGGTAAAATTCCTTTTCCCAAAAAATATATAAATGACTCCTGTTTCATTTCCTTTCCTGGTAGCTGACATTTAGAAAAATCTCTCTTTTTCCTTCTTATTTCTCTCACTCACACATTGCACATAGGTAAAAGAAGTAGGTTATAGTGGGGGAAGGGAAGAGTTTCTTATCTCAGCTGCAGAAGTCCTCTTGAAGCCTCACTTCTGTCAGTGACACAGCCCCTCACTGTAGAAACTGATAGACTAACTTCATGTGCTTTATCCACCTTTGCACTACTGTATTTTACTTTTCCTGGATATAACTGTTCTGTGAACCCACCAGGAGAGGAAAGCAAGACATGGTTCTTGGGATATTGGGAATGGATTTACTCCATTTCACACTTCAGTCTTAAACAATCGTAAAACCTGAAGCCATGAAAATCCAGAATCTTCATGATCAAGTCACAGCTTAGCCCTGTAGAAGTTTAAATGAAATTTCTAAATAAATACATCCACACCTCAGAAAATATTTGCTGCCATGGCACATACCCAACATTGCTCTTAATTCCTTTTTCAAAAAATATTAAAAGAAGAAAAACCTTAATGGAAAGAAATTTCTAATATTGCAAGCATGAAGTGAATTCTAAAGAGAATCACAAAACTCAGAACGCGGACAACACTACCTCTGGATAAGCAGGCTGAATAAAACATCCTGAAAGTAGAATGCAGGACAAAAATGTATTTTTTCCAATTGCCATCTAAGTAAAATTGATTTTTCTATTTTTCGGCTTCATAAGTATGACAGCGAGTATCTTCATGGAGCTCCAGGAACCTAAGAGAGCAGTTGTGGCAACCATCATTGATGTGACCAAAGGTGAGTAAATTTAAGGTACTGAAAACACTAAAAGAGGAAAAATTCATGTCTAGAAGAGAAAGTACTAAGATTAAAAATGAAAAAGCATGGGTAGGCTAGATAAAATCAATATAACTTTTCCCAGGGTGTTGTTTTATAAACATTACTTTGGTTCTTCCTTGCCCACAATATATATACAGAAAATAAAATGGCATTTTTATGACTCATAATCCCAATTCTTACCTCCATGAAGCTGCTCACAAAGACTCAGAAGCTGAATGGATTTAAGACTGGAACTATAATGGCAAATCATACCCTTTTGCATCACACAGTTAGGGAGGCACATAGCATTTAGCATTCACATCTATAAAAAGAAACTAATGGCAAAGCCAAAAAATACTGCTACAGTTACAGTATCCAAATTTAAATTCTGAACTGGTAGTCATGAAGAAATCTTAGCAATATAGCTCTCAGCTACATGGGACAGTGAGAAAATGACAGAAACTGCATATTTAAGACCTTCCTAGGCATGAAGAAAATGTAGAAATGTATACATGCTAAGAGTATGCAAGATACTGCAGGCTGGACAGCAAAAGCCTTGAGATTTAAGATTGGCTTCCATTTACCTCTGATAATAAGAAAAGAATATAAATATTTTCTTTTCCCCCTTTTATTTATTATTTGCTACTATAAAGTGCACTGTCTATCTCAAGCAGACTGGAATTAGGAAAAGGAAATAATCCCTGCAGATTTGCAGGCAAGACATAAGAAAAAACTCAGTTAGAACCACTTATGAGCAACAGCAACACAGGAAAACAAGATGTAAGCAGTAAAAGCTGACTGATCTTATGGCTTATTTTAGAGAAAGATATCTAAGAATTTACCAGTAATGAACTCTGGAATACCTGCCAACTTTTACAGATGGAGAACAATGACAGAGGGAGGAAAAAGAAAAAAAAAAAAAAAAAAAAAAACTAAACCGAATAACCAAATACTGAAGCTGGAATACTGTAAAAAAGCAGAATTAAGACTTAAGGCAACTGCACAGGAAAAAAGGGACTAGTTTAGGACAAGAAAAGGAAAATAAACCCAGAAAGCATAGGAAAAAATACACAAGTTAACCCACAGAATAAAAACAGGCAGAGATTAAATGTGTTAATGAAGTGCGTGATGAGTGGAGGCTAGAAGCAAAAAAAGGTATGACTAGAGGAAATCTGGATATCCAGAGATAAAACCACAGAGAAGAAGAAACATACTCATAGTTATCATGGCACTCCATAAAAATCCCATACTTAAAATGCTTTTTATGATTCCAATTTGAAAAAAAAAATCAAAACCCAATTTGATTCAGCCTCCTGATTTTTAAAATTATTTCTAATAATTAATTACTTGGAATTTCCATATGAACGTTTCAGATTAGTGCTATTTGCCAGTATGACTAAGAAGACCGGCACAGCCCACCCTGTTGGACTCTGGCCCTACATGGGACTTGCTGTCTTCAACTTCAGCAGAAACAGGAAAGATGGAAAATTGTTCAGAGAGGCTTTGAACTAAACTTTCCATTTACTTCAGTGTGCAGGGCCACTACAGATCTAGCATTTGACACATTGGAAGTAACTTCTACAGACAGTGGAAGCACACTATGCAAGACTTGTTTTCACTCTGGAGGTCTCTGATAAAAGTTCAATGATATTTAATTTCCTCACAGTGGTTTGTTGCCTACCAGAGCACTTTGTGCTTTTTATAGTACTAAAAACAATTTCTTTTTTTTAAAGCCTATAGGAAACTCACCTAAAAACTTTTATCATAACTTTATTTTAAAACTTTTCAAGAAATTTCTAATCCAGTTTCACAACCACCCCCCTAAAAAACCCCACCCTAACCCACCCAAAAGAACATACAAACAAAAAAGTATTTTTGATATGGTGTATACCACCCTCTTTGAAAGCATCCCAGCTAAATCTGAAAAACTGCCTATGTTGCAAGTAGTCCAGGAAACTAAAAGATATAAAATATGAGGAGATTATATCCTGTAAGTGCAGGGATAGTGTTGTTGATAGTATTTTACAAAGATCTGTATGGAGAAAAAGTAATTTAGATGAAAAATGAGCACTTAGAAATTAGAATGCTGTCAGGTAAAGATATCTGGAATCAGGCTGCAAAAAAATTAGGTGGATGAGTTGTTACTGTCAGTCACCAGTGATGTACAATATTGGTATAGGAATCCATACAAAAGTTATATACTGCATGCAGAACCAATAAGGTCATGGAGGATCATTTATCTGCTAAACAGTAGGAAAGATTCCCTCAAAATAACAGATTTCATATTTGAAAGAAAAATGATACTAGAAGAAACCAAAGAAATAAGTGTATCGCATTTATCTTATGCAATAATATTCTTTTAATGATAACAACTGAATCTTACAGTGTACTCTATATATAAATTTCATACAAGCTACCTTCAAGCACTCAGTAGATCAATTTAATTAAACCATAGTTTCTCAAAATTGTGGAATAAATTTTATTCTGTGCCATTACCACAGATTAATACAGATGCATTTTTGAAGTGAAGTATACAGACTGTAGAGTAGATCTTCCTATAAATGTAGAGACAAGTCAGTCAAAAATATTAATTTATTACCCTTGTCTTTGTTGGTGCAATAAAGTGTAATAGTAAGTATACTTTCACACTGACATCTAGCAATGAAAGGGTCAAGTCAGTGTAATAAAGCTGGCAGACTAGCACAAGTGTCTCTGCTTGTGTTATAAATATTACATAGCAGACATTTTCCAAATGAGAATGTGAAGGAATATTCCAGAAAAGGAATGCAAATTTACCATGAACATCAGAAAATAGAAACAGCCATGAGTTCAAATACCCATGAGTGTAAAAAGTAGAACCTAAATCACGGAGGTGTCAACACTTTGACATTGCTATCTCAATGTGTTCAGAAAATAGCCAGGGAACAAGTAACATGCATATACAAAGTACCTTCAAACATAGTTTTATCAAAACCTATGAGGATTATTACAAGACAGTTATTATATTTGTGAACTATTTTCAAGCGCTCACATAAAATACAGATTAGACACTTGATTAGTTTGCCACAATTCCTCGAACTCTCCCCAACCCCAGACGAACATGTTGTACACTGCAATCACTTTATGATACATCTGAAAGGAGATTATAAATAATATGGCAAGATGGAAAGCATTACAAAGTAAAACTCAGCCTTTGGATTGTGTCTTTTTCCTTGTTGTTCTTTGCTAAACAACATGCCATTGGATCTTATGGCTCCAAATCATCTGGTACTATCTGTTAGTGGACAGGTTACTGAGTCAATGGTCTTAGAATATACAAACATGAAAATCTCCAACCTAAAGAGATATTGCCACTCCTTTTCCCTAGCAGAAACTGGCTTTTTGGCTGGACTAGCAGAGACTCATGTGACTGTTGTCACATGGAACTTCATTGACCATAAATTTTGTTCACACCCAATATTTGTCAATACTCTATAATGACTGCAACTATTTAAGCTCCCCATTCAAAGTCCTTTACACATGCTATATAGCCCTGCTAACATTTCCCAATTCAACTGTAACTTGGCATGTAGCAAAAGAAAACGTAATGTACTTGCTTATGGTCAGACAGCTGAAGCCTAGACTAGAGACAATGCACAAGTTTCCCCTTTTGAGTGATGTGGGGTTTTTGCTCATGTGTAATACTCCGACAGACCAAGCGTTACAGTGCATTCCTGAATACAAATCTTTGGCAGCAGCTCATGGCAAACTTTGCAGACATCTGTGGAAAAGGAGCAGATGTATGGGTGGTTTCTGGCTGCGAGATCAGGCACCCAGGTAATGCTCAGCACCAAGGGCCAGTCCCAAACACCCACCACACCGATGCTGCAGTGGCAAATTCCCTTTAGACACAAGATGACACCGGCATGCAAAGGAAGGGAGACACTGCCTCTCCATCAGTTCTCACACTGTGGTCACCTCTCAATCCATCAAACAGCTGTGAACAGAACTGTGCCAGAAACAGCTCCATGGTGTTTCCCTAACTCTGCTAATTCCCTGTGCTCGGTTTAATTATATGAACTGCTCCGGATACTAATCAACACATCACATCATGATGATGCAGTTATAAATGTAATTATGAAAGCAACATGAATTAATTTCATTAACTACATTTCAAGCTGTCTCGGTCTCTCCATTCCCTTTGTTGGCAACATACAGTGGGTCTGCTCAGAACTTCTGGGAATTAGGCCACATACATATGACATGTTTGTACTGAAAAGCACAGTCCTGCAGACCTGAATCAAGGAAAAAGTAACTTAGATGTCTGTTGGGAGCTTCCCCAGAATTATGACTGCAGTATTCAGGCCACCATGTGCCAAGGACTCTGAAAATAAATGCTTCCCTACAGAAAATAATGTTTGATTTTAAAATTCAATTCCAGTACCCAAGTGGCAAGTCTGCCAGTGGCCCTGTAGGCACAGTGTCAATAACTGTCCATTCTTCTTTCTGCTGCTCACTCCTTGTAATCCAGCAGTACTTGGCAGGCTACAACAGGGAGAATGGCCACACCTGCTGTGTGCTTTAGAAATAAAGGAAAGAGAAAGCACCAGTCTCAGACAACATATAATTTAGGATTATGAAAATAAAAGACCAAACATGAAGAGTTAAAAGGACAAACTGGTCCCACTAAAAAAATACCAATAAAAATGTGCCACAGATGGTTTCAACAGTGCTGGTGGGTCAGCTTTAAAAAATGCCTCCCTGCTGCCTCCTGTCCAAACCAAACCAGCTTACCAGCTTTTCCTTCTCCCTTCTTCCCACCTGTCAGCCCTCTCCTCTTCTCAGGCTGAGATAAAGAAGTTTCCACAGCCCTTCGCAAGAAAAATCGAGCCAGATTCTCACTCTCCAAGTCTTCTGCTGTCCTTACAACAAGCTAAGGCTTTGTCATCTTGATTCCTGTTTTAGAGTAGATGGCACAAGTGGAGGCAAGCAGAGCTCCACCAGAGCAAGTGGCCTTAAATTAGAGTTACAGCATGGTACGTAATCCCAGATTGATCGCTGACATTTTTCCAGGGGATGTACACAGTCCTCAGGCAGCCATCTGTGCAACGTGATGCAACCTGCTGAACCCCCAGGTCTGTCCTGTTTCCCAAGCTCACACAGCTCTAAAGCTCAGCTTACATCTAGATCAGCATGCTCCCACATATCAAAAACGCAGAGGGACTGGCATGTGATCAGCCATGTCAACACAGCCATGTCTGACAGGACAACAGTGACATACATTTAGCACCTGACTGATGCTTCCAGTCCTGAGGAGCCCAGTTGTGGAACTGACAGGGTGGTATCAAATGTTGCAGAGACTAGAGTTAAAAAATAAAATCTCAGAATGTTCCCACAGAAATGCTGCTTCTATTTGCAACTGATTGAACTTTGCTGAGCTAAAAGACAGGGTGAAGTCTCTTTATTCATTTCATACACGGGACTTTAACATGCACATGCTATAGGAACTATAAATTAAGAAGCAAAAATAAATCTATTTTTTAGATGAAGAAAGAAAATCCACAAGAAAAGAGAAAGAATGGTTGACATATTGTGTTTGACTCAGACTATTGCTCTGAGTTCTATAAGGATATTAACAAAAATTTTATCCAGAGATCCCACATGGGAAGTATACAGAAGCTGACTTCTGAAATAAGAAAACCTTTACTAAGCTCATGAACATTTTAAAATCCCTCCTTGCATTTATATCCAATACAATGACAATTTTCTGTATTAGGAATGACCTTAAAACAGGAAGCCTGAATTACACATATCGCTGGGGGATAAGATTCAGATGGATCCTACAGAAGCATGAACTTACAACTAAATTAAAACAAACATACCATTAAAAGTATGTAAACAGTCTTGAAGTACTCCTTTTCTTGAAAGCAGCTTCATTTTTTGAGGACAAAGACAGTGAGATTATCTTTCTGCAGATTGCAAAGCTGAAGGAAAAGAAAGGAGAAAACAATTATTGTACTTTCTAATGAAATATATGACTTTAGAATTACGTAGGGAGTTCAGACTATATAATTGTGATTACTTCTTACAGATACACATCTGTGTTGTTTAGGTTTTACATTACAAACCTTATTTTTATGAGTTCTAACTAGGCCTAAAATCCCACAATATGACAAAGGGTGTCAATATAGGACCTCATCTTGGAAGTGCACTACTATTTTTTTCCTCTGTTAGTAAATTTTAAAATGCTTTTAGAGAAAGTTAGGCACAGTGATTAAGTTGAAAGGAGACAACAATTAAAATTCTATCAGTCCCAAGTATTTTCTTGGGACTCTGTAACGAAAAGAACTTACTGGTCTAATTCACCACTTTATTCTGGTGAAACTCTTATGCTTTTAGTGGAATTATTTTGAGGGACAACCACAGTGCAAAAAAGAATTAGGACATATTGCACTAATATATGGTCCCACTGGATTCATTTTTAAAGAAAAAAACAGAAAAAAACCCCAAAACAAAAAACAAACAAAAAAAAGCAAAACAATCAAGCAAAGTGAACACCTATGAGAATTCTGCAACAAAATTTAGGAGACAAATATTGTTCTTAAATTCTGCATTTCCATGATGTTCCAGAAGAATTCTACCGAAGAACATGGGATGTGTGTAGAAAAAGAGCACATGATATCTGGGAAACAAAAAGGCAGCAAAATCAGACTTTGCAAAACATGCAAGATGACATGCTGAAGGAAGGAACACAGAACTGTTTCATGCTTAAACAGTAGAAGCAAGCAGATTCTGTTAAAACTTGTACAAGTCCCTTATTGTTTCTGAAGCGCTGAGCTTAATAAGGACTTTTCTTTTCTAGTGAGCTCTACCATAACCTGAAGGAAAAAGCGAAATTGCTGAAAAGTTCATGTGTTGAATGTCTGTTTTATATTGGTCTATGGTTTTTGGTTTTGTTTTTAATATGACAGACATGAAAACATCAACTTATTTCACTCACTTACGTTCTGATCAATGTCAGGCATGATTTCTGCATGTTAAATTCCTAAAGATGGTTTTAATTGAACTTTACAAACTAGCAGGGACCATGTTAGGTTTTGAAAACCATAGTCCTCTTCTTAATTTCACTCTCAATATAAGTGACAGCTGGGAAAGTGCCCAAGTAATTTCAAGAGGACATCATTTTCTCTGGAAGAAATACAGAACCAGTGATGTGTACAGAGCAGCCTCATTTTTTATCTGACTACAAAGACTAGGATATAAGGGCTCTCAGAATGCATTATTTTAAATTGGGAAAAATCACACTGACAATGCAGATCATTTCAGTCATAACTAAAAAATTGCATATTAGAACAGTTCTAATAAATCAGTGACATTTTAAACCAAACCAATTTGTATTTAAGACATATATAAAACTAAAGCCCTCCACTGAGAACTGGAAATTGAATGGCTCAAAAGAGGTTGAGCTCAGAGAGTTTGCTTTTTTGGTGGAGGTGTCAGCCAGTGACACGTCATCCCCTTGAGGGGTCTTCCCTGAAAACTTTGATCCAATCATATAATTTCCCCAAAACCCTTCAGAAACAGAATATCTGAATTCAAGCAGCCTCAGCTTATTCCCAGTATTTGTAACTAGCAACAAACTGCTTGAACAAATCGTCTTTTGGAATATAAATTGAAATTACCATGTCAAAAATGTCGCTGGCTGAACATAATATCCTGTTACACACGAGCCTTTTTTCTTCTCCAAGTTGTGGTTGCTTTCATGCTCACACTGAGAGCAGGTGGTCAGCATAAATATGTAGAATGTTTTGTTGTTGAACACAGAAAATATTGAGCACTAAAAATAATGCATACATTGTTTAGATTCTCCAGAGGAGCTCCCTAGGTTTCATTGCAGCTTTTGAAACTCCAGTCCACAGCGTGGAAATAGTGAAGTTTAATATGCTTTTATAGAAGCTCCTTGTCACCTTCTGCTGAACAAATACTGGAAAACAACAATCTTGAACATTTCCCTAGTGTCAAAATAAATAAATAACAAATTTAAATTTGCTTCAAAGACAAGCACGACCCTTTAAATAAGTTTTCCACCTAAATTTTGGTATGCATGATACATCCCTCAGAGACTACTTACAGAATTGAAGGACTTTGGCAAATATATGCAAATATGTTCACAGAAAAATTTGCCCAAGGGATGACTGTCCTAAAACCTCTTCACAAAAGTCTCTTTATCAACCTGGGGTAGTAAAAATGCCCTGTAAGGAAGGTGATCTATCACGAACTGCAAACAAATAAGTAGATGAAAAACCACAAAAAACAGTTTGCAAAACAATCATAGGCTTTAAAATATGTTTCCATAAGGGTTTTCTGACCGATATCAAACTAAGATTCATTTCAAACTTCTCCTCCCCCCTCCAAAAAAAGAAGGGTGAATTCACCAGATGCATTATTTACCACATCTGTCACCTTGCTGTCAACTCCTAACACTTTTTTCCCCACCGCTAACAAAAAGTTCAAAAGGGGAAGATCATCTGATTTTTCCTGACAATCCCTTTCCTATTTCCCAATCTGCAAGCATATATATTTGAGATATTTAACTCTGGCTGGTTTGTTTCAGGTTTGATACTTTTCAGAAGCTTACTGTATGTGTGTTACCATATATGTCTCAATACGTTTTTTTTTTTAAAAAAAGGAAAGAAAGGGGAAAAAATCATTCTGTTTCAAATAATGAGCATGTGCACCTTTTTGCCTCAGGCCTTCATACACAATTTAGCCAGAAAGCCAGGGCAGATCATGATTTAGCATTTGACATCTCTTGCCTTCAGGCCAGGGGAGACTAATACAGATTTCTGACTCTGAGCACACCATGGAAAAAAAAAAGTGAGAGAGAGAGGCCTTTTATTGACTAAATGATAAAGAGGTTTGTAATGATAAATAACAGTCATTTTATTGTGGAATTCCCCAGAAAAGATGCATTCTGCAGTGTCTGAAGAAGCCTAAAAGCCGAAGCTGGTTCCCTGTGGATCCAAACCTGTTAAGCTCCAATCTTTCCAGGCAGAAATAGAGGTCGCAAATTGCATAGGACCTGCACTATTAAAACTGTATAAGCATGATACATAATCACTGCTGCATCCAGGACAGTTAGCACTAAGAGGATTAGCTGAAGGCTGCTTCTGGCTTTCTCTCCCCTCCCTCAGCCTGCATCTAAAACAAACCTGGTACACACCCAGACTGCTTGAGAATTTTCTGGCAGCTTTGATCGATAGTTTAATTGTAAACTTTGGGAGCAATAATGGATAATTCAGCTTGAACCGTCCATTATAAGCGCTGTTGCAGAGGATGGAGCTTTCAAAATTAAACAGGAGTTGTGTAATATTATTACATTTGTACTGCTCACCTACAGTTAAATTCCATTTACAAATACTGTCTTGACAATGTATAGAGTTCAATAAACATAGGCCCAGGTGGGTTGAGTGGGGAAAGGGAAGAGGGGAGAAGCTGAAGCCAATTATTTGCCAACTATTCCAGAAAGATTTTTATTTTATCCTCACATATTAAAACACCTTGAAATGGAAACAGGAAGACAGGAGATAGAGACAGATTCAAGCACTGAACTAAGTTGTGGTTACTGTTTTGACTGCAGCACCATGATGGAAATGTAGCTAAATATCTGTAGAGGGATCGTGGTACAGCAATACCAGCAGAAAAATATCCCAGGAAAGTGGTAAATATGCACTGCTCACCAGGTAGTCTACGCTGGTGTAATCAAATGTTTAGTAGGACTTGCACCAGTCAGTTGATCTAGATTGGAGATATTCATGCTGTCATGTGGGTCACTTTCTAAAACACAAGAAGATAAAGAAGCGTTCTGTGGTGAGAAATCATCCTGTCTTGGAAGATGAATAGACAGAATGGCCAGGAATTTAGCTATCAAGCTTTCTGGCAAACACACTCTACAGTACCACACATGCAAACACTTCCATACAATTGGTAAAATGAGGAGTGAGGAAGAGGAGCGTGTAAGAACATGGATTTTGAAATAAAAGCAGCAGTTCTGCAGGCAAAAACTGAATTCGGCTTACAGAACCAAGCATTTTTCTAGTTTTATTAGTCAATTAGTTGCTTGAAGAAAATTTGCTGAAAATTACGACATGAGGTTAGAAAAGTAACTCATGCTACCAGGTTTCCAATGAATTTAGGAACTCAAGTCAAATTTACTCCACAGCTTACTTGAATTAAATTAATTCCCTAATCATAACAAGACCTGTGAGTTAGGAATGAGTGTCAAGGTCACAAAGATCTTTTCCCAATCCTCATAAAGGCCATTGACATCCATTTAAAATCTCCACAAGTCCATCTTAGTTTTCATAGCCAACCTCTCATGTTTTGTGCTAATGACCAGAACTCATGGGCAGAAGTATTTTGTCTCGGCTTCCTTTGTTTTTGAGAAGGTGACATACATATTTAACTGTTTACTACACACAAAAGTCAGCTAAAGCTCTTCCTGCTTGCTCTCTCATGCCTGACTAACATGCTATTAAATGCACAGTATTCCTACTGCCTTTCTTATCACCCAGCTAGGACACCTTGACAGAAAAATGCCCAGCATGAAGAAAAGGAGCCAAAAAGAAAAGGGTTTTTTTGTTTGCTTACAAACCCAAAGCTCCACTTCAAAAATGAGGCAAGTAGAAAACAAACTGGATACTTCAACCACTGCAACTTGCAAACCAGGAAACTGATGGACTTGGCACATGAAGCCAGGTAGCACCAATTTTTGCAGTGCATCAGTAACTGCACTGTGTGTAAGCCATTGCCATGGAAATGTTCTAACTTTCATGGCTCAGTTTCTTCAAAGAAAACTTCATCTCATTCCACTCCTTTTCTTTTACAGCAAAGAAACATTTTTCAATTTGCAATAAGTTCTTTGTAAAATGGTGCAGTTTTTGGTGTCATTAAGTATTGACACGTTTTTAGCCTTTAACTGTTGTTTTTCCTCTTGGGAAATGAAGAAAATAAAAGTTTTCTTTGCTGATCATTGGTTTATAATACCACCATATTTCTGCCAGCTCCAACAAAGAGCTGCTTGCACCAACAGAGACTCCCTCAGGCTGTGGGAAGAGACCAGAGTTTGCAAATGCAATCTGCATTCCAGAGAATCAGGGAATTATCTATGGCTCTAATAGTGTGTGATTGGAGAGAGTCAAACTACCATCCACCATCAGAAACAGCGTGGCCAGCAGGGCCAGGGCAGTGATTGTCCCTCTGGACTTGGCACTGGTGAGGCTGAATTTCGAATCCTATGTTCAGTTTTGGGCCCCTCTCTACAAGAAAGACATTGAAGTGCTGGAGCACGTCCAGAGAAGGGCAACAAAGCTGGTAAAGGGTCTGGAGAGCAAGTTCAATGAGGAGTGGATGGAGGAGCTGGAGATGTTTAGCCTGGAGGAAAGGAGGCTCAAGGGGGGAAACTTATTGGTTTCTACAACCACCTGAAATGAGTCAGGTCAGAGCCTTCTTCCAAGTTACAAGTGATGGGACGAGAGGAAATGGCCTGAAGTTGAATCAGCAGGGTTTAAGACTGAATATTATGAAAACTTTCTTCACTGAAAAGGTTGTCAGGCATTGGAACAGACTGCTAAGGGAAGTGGTAGAATCACCATCCCTGGAAGCATTCAAAAAAACATTTAGATGCAGCACTAATTTTTTGCCAAATCTTTAATCTGATCAGGCACGTATTAGGAGAATGTTACAGGAACAGTTATCAAGTACAAGCACAGGCAGCTTATGATTAATTCTGCTTGGTAAAGGAGTTTTCAGTTTTAAAAATGTGAATGGACTGAAGCTATTGACATAGAGGTGTTTTTTTCAGGATATTGAGGCTAAAACTGAAATACTAGGAAAATAACAAGAGTCCATCCAACATGTCTTCCAGCTTTCATGTGTCCTTCACATAAAAAGAAATTAGGCAAAGCTCTGTGTGTGAAAATAAAGTGGAATTTGTTGGCCTAGTTACTGGGGTGATTGACAGAGTTTAATCTATCAGATTGTGCGCTTCGGTCACAAGCCATCAACCTGTGCTCAGCAATCACAGATTCAAGGATAAGCAGTTAGCATCCCTCAGAACTGAGACAATGTTATCCCAAGTAGAGGTTTAATAAAAGCTGCCTATTTCCTCCTCCTTTCCTGAGAAACAGATTAAGAGCAATGTATTTGTTCAAAGGAAAAAAAAATAAGTTAAAAAGAAAGCTATGCACGTAAAACTAAGACTTTTGGGTTGTGTCATTTACAATACAGTTTGGCCTTTAGTAATAATTTGCTTTGCTTAAAATGGATAGGCCAAAAATCACATAACCCAACTGAAACATCACTATTCACTTTAATGTCTCTCCCTCCCTTTTCCATTTCCCAGGGTCACCCACCAGTCTCAAGACTATCTGTCCCGTTCCCTCTATTTTTAAACTCTTGAGAACGAAATTCCTGAAGTTTATTTCTATCAGAAAGCTCAACAGAGGCAGAACAAAACGACATGCAAAACCAAACCTCTGCAAATAAGTACACCTACTTATTCAGTATGTGTAAGCTCATTCTGTCAAGAGGCAGTGCTGTGGTTGCCTGAGCTCTGGGTTATCCAGAATGAGCTCTGATCCTTCAGACCCTTTGTCTCTCTCTTGCACTAGAAATGCCGTGAATTCCCACAGCCCTCTCCCTCTCAGAGATGGATATTGGAAGAGTTATGAAAACATTTAAGAGGCACAAGAGTTCTCTTCTTTCTCAGCAGGCTCATGTGAAATGAACTAAACTAGCATTTGCAACTGTGGAGTTTCTTATTTCCAATTTCCTTTGGCTCTCAATAGCATTTTTTCTCAAGACTAATTTCAACCCAGTATATCTGATAAGACATTTTTAAAAATACACATTTTTGGTGAAGATACAGTATTCATGTGGGCATCCAGCCACTTCTTTCAGAAAGACCAAAGTACTTTTATGCAAGCTCTTTAGTTTTCTATTTGTGGAAAAATGTCTTGGCAGATGCTGCTTAATTGATATGCACATTTCCAAGGTCACTTTTTACAGCAAAATAAATATTTCTCTCTGTTCCCTTTCTAAATCCCTGTATTTTCCTCATGATGATATCTGTGACAACAGGACAGTGTGTTTGAAGCTCGGAGTCACACTCAATTTTTCGCAAGTGTACACTTTTCCTTGGAAGAGATTTTTGCTGTCTCCCCAGCAGTGCGCTCCGATGGCACACGTGGCCTGAAAAGATTGGGAAGAAATAGTTGCAGAAGTGCCATGCAAAGAACTCCAGTTTGGGAAGGGCTTCACTTGTTGGCAACAAGGTTTATAACCACACAAAAACCATTGCAAAGAAATACTGGTCTTGTGATACACTGCTTAGTAGGATCCTGTTCTATAGTCCCCAGCTCTGGCTAAGCGCCACTGCCATTATAAACCCACGATAAAACGCCTCTTGATTTTAACAGGATGAGTTATGCTAGTTATATTGCTTGCTTCTGAGCCCCCTAACACAGTGTCCTTATACCCAAATCAGATATACACAATCAGCTGGGTTTATTTAGTTGCTTACTGTCCTTGAAGGTTTTGGAGCTCACTGTGGCCTGTGATTTTCTAGGAGAGGTTCAGCTCCTGCTTCCAATCACTTGGTGGTGCTGCAGGAGAACCAGAAGGGGCATCTCCAAACCTGCCCATAGGGAACATATGATTCCCTCTTCTCTGGAAATAATTAATGAAAAGAATAGTCTGGAAACACGTTTTAGCCAGTCAGGGAGACAACTGACCAAACATTTCACCTATATCCCAATGCTCCATACCAGCTCTGTGGTTTTTAGCACCTGTTGGAAAACAAGAGTATAACTGCTTTAAGGCCACAGAGAGCTGGTATCCATGCTCAGCAGAAGGAAAAAACCCAGATGCCTTCCAAAGTTAAATGGGCACTATCTTTGGGATTAAAACATGTAATTTACTGCCACCTGTACTTTAGTAGTAGGAAGGGATATCAACCGGGTTATGTGATGACACACATGAAACAAGAGGTAATCCACGCTGAAACAATCTTAGAGTTTCAAGACAAAAGAAGGTGGGCAGTAGAAGAAACAAATATCAGTATACAAAAGATTTATATTCAACATGAACTGCAAGAAGGGAGGTGACTACCACAGTTCTGACGGAGCTTTGCCAGGAATTCAGAAAAGGCTCGTTAGCAGAGACAGCAATGACTTATTGCTTTGGATTTTTGGGGCCAGGTTTTGGTAGTAGTGGAGCTCCAGGGGTGGCTTCTGAGAGAAGGTACCAGCAGCTTCCCCCATATCCAACAGAGCCATTGCCAGCCAGATCCAAGACAAACCCATCACTGACTAAGGCTGAGCAGCAGTGGTTGCAATTCTGGGATAATATGTTTTAGAAGGAGAAAAAGTTGTCACAAGAGCAATTGCAGCCAAAGAGTGAGAATATGTGAGAGAAACAGCTTTGCAGACACCAAGGTCAGTGAAGGAGGAGGGGAAGGAGGTGTTCCAGATGCCAGAGCAGAGATTCCCCTGCTGCTGCCCAGGGAGGTTCACAGTGGAGCAGAGATCCACCTGCAGCCCACAGAGGACCAGGTGGTTGTACACAAAGGATCTGCAGCCCTTTGGAGAGAGGAGCAGGTTTGCTGGCAGGACTTGTGACCTTATGGAGATCCACACTGGAGGAGGCTGTTCCTGAAGGATTGCACCCTGTGGAAGGGACCCATGGTGGGGAAGTTCATAAAGAACTGCAGCCTGTGGTAAGGACTCACCTTGCAGAAGTTCATGGAGAAATGTGTCCAGTGGGAAGGACCCCACACCAGAGCCAGGGAGGAATGTGAGGAGTCCTCTCTGTGGAGGAAGGAGTGGTAGGGACACGTGATGAACGGATCACAGCCCCAGTTCCACATCCCCCACACCGCTGTGGGAAGGAGGTAGAGAACTTTGGAGTGAAGCTGAAGCTGGAAAGCAGGGAAGGACAGGGGAAGGTGTTTTTAAGATTTAGTGTTTAATTCTCATTATCCTGCTCTGACTTGTTTGGCAATAAATTAAATTAATTTTCCCCTTGATTGGCAATAAATAAAACTAATTTTCCCTAGATCGAGTTTGTTTTGCCTGTGATGGTAATTGGTAATTGCTCTCTCCCTGCCCTTATCTCAACCCAGAAACCTTTTGCTATATTTTCTCTCCCTGCCCAGCTGAGGAGGGGAGTGATAGAGCAGCTCTGGTGGGCACCTAGGCTAGTCCACCATATATGAGTTATGACTCAGGGTACACCAAATTTCTACCAGCTCCTTACAATCACTTAAAGAAAAATCCTAGGGAAATTCCAATAAGCAGGATATTTACAAATATTTTGTAAATGATTTTGGAGATGAAAATGCAGTTGCATATCCTGCAGTATACAGGAGTATAGAACTATAGGAGGATAAAAAAATCATATATATAGGCCATCCTCTATTATTTTGGGCGAGTGTCAGTAAACAGATTTATATTAAAATGTGGGTGCTGAATTTCTAAGACGCTAGTTTTGGTACAGGTGATGTTGAAGTCCTGGCTAATCACAGCGGGAGAAAAATCCTCACAGCAGATGCTTGATGTCTTCTACCTCAAAATAGTGAGGTCACCACTCTCAGGAAAGCTGACCAGACATCTCTGCTAGCAGCCTCCATGCATGTGGGAGTCAGGATTCCAGTTTTAATACTGAAACCTGCAATATGTTCTCATCCCCACTCTGCTTCAAATTTTCCTTGCATGATGCTTTTTTGAAGATCAGCCACTGAGGAAACAAACATTTCTCTAAGCTTGGCAATGGCTAGTCCAAAACCCTTCAGCAAAGAACCAGTCACAAAAAACCAGACAATAATTCCCTTGTGCTGACATCCACTTCCAGTCTTTGCTGCAGCAGCAATTCACCTTTGCAGTGTTAAACACATTTCCATCTGTAGGCTGCCAAAAACCAGCATTTACTTTGAGCAGAAAGGAACAGACTTTCGAGCACAACAGAACTTTTTTTTTTCCTTTTCTGTGTGGGTGTTTCTTGACTTGAAAGAAAGCTCTATGAAAGACAAGGAAAGTGTCTTTGATGTGTATGTGCCATTTTAAAAATAAAGGCTCCCTCTCACATACTCAGAATTTTACCAAGAAGTAGCAATTACAGGATTATCTGTGACTTCAAACATGAATTCTTTGGATGCTGTTCTTGCCTTGCTTTGTTACATTAATAATTATGATTTAAGTAGTCTGGGATTTTTTTTTCCTATTTACAAACTACAGTTTGGTAATAAATGTGCAATCATAGGATTGCTCACCAAAAGGGAAGTTTGCTTTCTGTCTTGTTATAACAAGTTTCAGCAGATAGCTAATTAACATAAAAGAAACATTTCTTCAGTCCCTTTACAGGAAAAAAGAGGGTAGACGAGCTATGAATTTCTGAATGAGATTTTGGGGTTTGGCTTTGGTAAGACTTGATGAAGTAAGTGTGCTTAGTCCTACATAAAAATTTGCACTAGAAATTTTGAAAAGCTGTCTTCAAGGCATCCAGAAAATCATGCAAGCACTAAGAAATTCTTATCAGGCAAACTACCAGCTGTTATTAGCACTCAAGCTTTGATCAAGAAGATGGGAATTTTTGTTCAAATAGCTGACTACAGTCTAACCATAACTCCAAAGCATTTAGAAGAGATGGTGGCACAGACACTGCTGGAGAGTGGGGTTGTGCCCCGGTGTAACCTGCACTGAGGGACAGAAGAGACAGTCTCTGCCAAGCCATAGTCAAACATTATAGAAAAGGGCTCAAGAGTTGCCTTCTGAGGTGCCCTAAATCCACATCAAAATAATAACATTCACCAATGCCAGAAATCTAGAAAAATGTTTCAGGACCGGAATTTAACATGGAAGAAATTTTCTCACTCTTTTGATTCCCCGGGAAGCCCCAGGAGAGAAGATACACAAATACAAATATCTATAAATCAGACTGGAGTCCAAAGGCTGCAAAGGTTCTTTAAAGTCACCTCAGTTTTCTTTTATGCACCTTGGTCTGTAAGTTCACCTTTCAAAGAATTTTACTGTTACAATAAACTCACACACAGTTTGGCTGAAAAAAATATGAGGAGTGGAACAGGAAGTAATTGAACATGTCAAGGAGTAGCTGGGGTTTTTTTCCGACAGAGCTATTTCAGAAATGCTAAGGACATCATTGTCTGAAATGTAATAACCATTCTGTTTCAATATTTTCTAAAGAAAATGGGTTTTCAGAAGGACAGTTTTCATTTTAAAATTCACCTATGATTTTAAAAAATTAAATATTCTAAAACAAAGAAAAAAATCAAAAACTTCAAACCTCACATCTATACAGCATGATGGAACAATTCAATATATGCTGGCCAAAGCACTTTGACTGACTGGAAACATTCTTCCTTTTTTTTTTTTTTTTTAAGAGAGAACTGAAAACATTCTGTACTGGTTCAACCCATGAAAAACAAAATATCCTTTATTCACAGCAACAGTCATAACACCTGTGCCAGCTACAGAAATAGTATTGTTCTCTTCTTGAGGAAGCTGAGCGCACAATAGTCCAGTGACTTACCCAAGATCACATAAGAAGTCAATATTATTGCAGAGAATTATTCCCTTCCCCTTTCCTTGTTAGTGAAAAGCATTAACAGGCCCATCAGAAAAAACTGTCATCTCATCCTCCAGTCTCTGCAAACAAAAAGAAAAAGCCCAAGTGAAATAGGAATTGGAGGTAGATCCTATCAGAGCCATCTTGCATCTACCATGCTTAGAATTTTCCTTCTGAGAGTGGATTTTTTGTGTGGCTGTTGATTTCTTAAATCCATGAAAGCAGTGAGCATATTAGAACATTCAGCAACACTTCACATCAGACAGAAACCTCCCATGCTTTGGTTTTTCCTTTAGAATGTTCCAAAGCCTTACTCTGTGTAAAATACTTTCACTTACGTGAGAATTTACACTTTGACATGCAAACCACCAATATCAGAGAGGATTACTCTACTCTTCAATGGCAGCTTCAAGGTGATCCTGTAAAAACAGCTCTCAGCAGAGCAGGTACTCAGGGCTCCTTGGGACGATTTCATGGGCACACAGAGAGGAGTTTCAGTGCACTGATGACACACACAGCTCTGTCTCTCTGCTCTAGGTCACCCTGCATGTTAAATCTCTGCCCTGTAGGAATACCAGAAAGGTATTTACAGAAGGAGGTCTCTGAACTATTTCATCCTATATCTAGGGAAAAATTGAAACCCTGCTACTGGGTGAAACAGTGCTCATACTGTTGATTTGCGACAATTTTGCTGTCAAACAGCTCAGCTTTGTTGTTACCCCATGAGCATCAGGTTCATAGGCACCTGACACACACAAATCCCAACTTAATTCCAGATTGTGCACTTTCTACCACCCTGGGATTTTAGACCCTTCCTGGACTCCTGCATTGCACTACTATTTCATCAAGAAGGAGGAAGAAAGGCTACCTTATCTAATCAGATTGAAGGACATCTTTTATTCTCCATGAAAAAGCATGACCATGGTGCCTCACAAGTAGTTTGAGTCTTTTATGTTTGTTTTCAGTTTGAGCAAGTGGAAAATAACAGGTTTAGCTTTTGTAATTCCCTACATACCTCCCAAAAACGTTCCAGTTCTATTCTGACCACAGAAGTCCTTGCTTTCCAAATACAGGCATGTGTTAGATAAGCCTGGATAGAAACAGGACTAAAATGAGACCACAACATTCATTTTTATCTTTGACTCTTGGCACTGAAATGTGGGTCTAGAGAGATGCCACAAAGCCATTTTGAAAATAGTTTCCAGAGGACAAAGCTAAAATCTGGGCTTCATTGCACTCTGTCCTGCAGATAAAGGTTTGTCCTAAAGTGTTTACAGATTGTAGAGGAAGCAGACATGCATTTTGCCTAAATATGCATGAAAAGATGATGGCAGACTGAGGAGCTGATCCTGTTCTTCCAGTGTGCCATACAGATTAGCACGGAACACTTTGTGCTTTTCTACTTGCATAAATATTTTGCCCTGCCCTGTTGAGGTGACCTCAAGCAAGCAAAGGCCACGAAATGTGCTTTTTTTTAGTGGGGGAGCATCTCTTGAGAAAATAACCACCTTTAAATTGCCAAAGATTCCGATAAAAAGGAACTCAAACAAAAAAAACTCCCACACAACTCTAGCTAGTATTGTAGGTACTCCTCTATGATAAGAGTTCTCTTGTGCAGAAATAGGAGACTGGCCTTTCACAGGTCCCAGGAAGTGTGCATGATGCCTGTCTAGCTTAACACCCAAAGACAACCACATGTAAGGAAGATGATATTGCACATCCCTGAATACTGTGAAGGACTGCAGTGAAGACCAAGACTCAAGTTACTGGTAAAAAATGCACAGTGTTATCATGGCCAGAACTTCCTGCAAAGCCACATTTCCATTTTCTATTTTGCCTGATCTGGGCTGAGCTCCTGTACTCTAAAGCAGACACATGCACACAAGAAGGCTTTAAGCAATTTACTTTTTGTTACTAGTAATGAAAAAAAAAGAGTCTAAGATCAACCATGAAACTAATTTTTTTGCAGCTCCATCCTCATTACTGCCTGCCTGTTTGTTGTCTGACTCCATCCAGCAAAGAATATGTAACTCAAGACATATTTGATGCATATTTTTAGAATGCTGAAAAATTATGTTCACATGTATAAAAGTCAGTTTTTAAAGGCAGCATCCTGCACTCTTTACCAAGAACTGCTATGGTTCATCAGTTGTCTGTCAGACTTCCTGTCACACTCAAATGAATTGACAAAAAATCCCACTACAAAATTAAGAAGCACAGTTTCTTCCTGCAATCCTATTTTGTAAGTATTAAATCCAGACTACACAAAGCAAATTGTCAGCAATAAATTCAACAGAGAAACTTAATGGTTGTAACAGACTACAGACTACAGTTGTGTAACAACGGAATCATAATTTCCTGATTATTTCATAATTGTACACCACAGCTCCCCTTTTTCACTTTTCAGTGTTAAGCAGTAACCCCATGTATGCATACCCATGGCATATCAGTGAAAGAAACCTAAGAAGTGCATACTGAATCATATTTAGACTTTGAAAAGATATGGAACATTGTCTGAAACACACATCTTGTCTCAGGACCCAGAAACATCACCAGGTCTACTGGTTGAGATTTAGCCATAAATACTAAGCCTAAGATAACACAAGAAAGCAAGAGGACACCTTGCTAAAACAGCCCGTGCTGTTTCAACATTTAATAGTAGCATTTCTTTGTTTGGAGACAGCAAGAGCTTTCTATTAGTACAAAAAAGCCTTTTCCAGCAAACATCTCAGTGGAAAGGAAAAAAATATCCTATAACTGCCCAGGGGAGCTGAAGAACACTGCAAACCTTACAGACACAGTCTTGATAAAATTCCCATCAGAGGCCATCAGACTCAGGCAAAAACATTTAATGTTGGAGACCACAGGACTCAGGGACTAAAAAGATGTATCAGACTACAAGAGCCAGGCCCCTTGCAGACATGTCACAGGAGTGGGTGATCGATAATTTATCAATATGAAAAAGTTGTCACGGGTTATGCCACAACAGGAAACAATGGGGGAGAAAAGAATAATTTAAATCATAAGTCAGAAACAGGCAACATTGAACCAAAAGTTGAGAAAGAGATTCCAGCTTTAGGATTGGTCTCAAGATATCCACACACTCAGCTCTAAATCAAAGCAAAAGCTCTTAAATTATTTACAATTGCTCAAGTTACTAGCAAAAATGTGGTAGAGGATACTAATACCTTAGAAAAAATTAAAAAATACTTAACACAGTAAAAATAAGCAACAATAATAGATAAGTAGGAAATCACATGCCTGTAATCACATGGTAACAAGGTATGATTATACACTGTATATGGAACAGCATCGGCCTGTTCAATAATTTATTAGTCCTTATTGGGCAATGGTTAACTTATACTAATCATTTTATCAATTTTTTTTAATATGAAATGTGAATGAAAAAGTGCTAGTGGCAATCCTGGATATGAGAATAACTCAGTGAACAGGCTGACACAAAAATCCAAGGAAGATCTATAAAACAGGCAGCTGAACATAAATTCCATGATGTAAGCCTATGAGTTTTCAATGCATTAGGATTGATCAGCAGGGTCAAATTTTTTTTTTTTTAATTAAAAATAAAAATGTTTGCAGAAGTATCACACCTAAAGAAAAAGTTCAGTGAAAAGATATAAACAAAATAACAAATTACAGGAACATCTTCCTGTGATTTAGAAACTAGTTACCAGTGTATGTTTAGGAAGAAGTAGAACATGGGTCCAACAAACTAAACAAAGAAAATACTTGACAGGAGAAATTAAGGTAATAGAAAGGTGGGGAAATGTGCTAAATTATGTGAGCTAGTCAACACTAAATATTGATAGGTGATTTAAAAGGACCCAAAAAACCTAGGGCACCATGTATTTGAAATTCAACACAGAAAATTAATATTAACTTTCTCTGAAAGGAAAAAACATTTACACATGTATAAGTAGCTTCTCCAGTGAAAAACAAAGGAACACCTAGAACACTGTAACAATAAAAGGAAAGCAATTTGCACAGCTGTTTGAAGGTATTTTACTCTTGACCACCCACCTACATGAAAACTTACTACAGGTTCCATTTATGGAATATCAACAATGAAATATTAACTTTTAAAATTTGTTACATTTCTTTACTTCTTACATTAACTTCGTTATGATAAACTCCATCTTAAATAAAACATAAGAGATAAAGAAAGGGCATGTATCTTAGTAATGGTGCTGAAAAACTTCCCCAGAAGTAGAAATGAGAAAGTTTAAGACTATTCTATTGAAAGAAACACTGACAAGAGTTAATGTAATGGGGAAAAGGATGGGTACAAACAGGCAGTTGACAGTGTTGCTTCTGGCTTAGTGTAACTATGGCTCCCTTTCCACTGAGCTCAGGGAAATGCAGCCTCCACTCCCAACTTGTTCCCATACAGGTGCTGGGGTCTGTCCCACAAACACAAGCAGGTGCAGCCACAGCGTGTGAGGCTTTATTCCTCCCTCTCAACCACCAACACTTCCCAGTACCTGTGGTTCACTGATGTGATGTATGACTGCTGACAATCTTAAACGCATAGTTTTTATCAATCTTTATCATTGCATTTTTGGGTCAGTGTTTTATCAACAAACAGGCTTCTTTCATATATACCACCTTCTGAAATACTTGAGCACACAAGGATTGACAGAAAGGATATGGATATCTGTTAATGTAATTATTTTTTTAATCTATTTCATGAAGAGAATAACTGTTATTAAAAAAATATTTATTGATTATTGTTCAGAAAATATTATCTTTTAGTCATCTACTATTATTTGAAACAATTCCCAAACTCGCTAAGGCATCCTCATCCACAAAAATGTTGAGGAATTTCTGAATTAACATGATGCAAGGACCACAAGACCTGGGTCACAAACAATGTCTTTTACTCCCAAAGAAAGCTTCTATTACTGTGGGCACCAATTCAAGCCTTGCCTTAACAGGCAAGAAATGATGAGTGAGTTAACAGCGGAGAATTGCCATGCTGAAAGACAAGGGGAACTGTTCAGTGCAGGTGCAAAATTCCAGGGGCTCGAGGCACATCATGTCAGTTCTCATAAGTAATCATCTTCCAACACTGCTATTATTTCAGGTGCTCCTCACTATTTACATGGAAAACAGTTGTCATTATTTCATTGTCTGGCCACTTTGGAGGACTCTGTAGGATTTAGATAATGCTTTTTAAAAATTGCATGGATTATTGAATGAAACCAAATTGATTTGTTGGCTTGAGGAAGGGGTGAGAAAAAGAGCCTTATTGTCATTACTCAGTAAGTTTATTACAGATTGTTCACTAAACAAAAATTACAGGCTTTGTTTGCGTGTTGTGTGACAAACTTGAAACTACAAGTGTTTACATGTGCTGCACGCATACACTTTGGGGTTTTAATAGCTGGTTGACAAGAGATTAAAGGCAGAAATATGGCATTTTATTAAAGCAAACATATCAGTATGCCTACCATGATAAAACGATCTAGTTTTCTTCAGACACAAAAGTTTCTGTTGAGTGATACCTTTGAAATTCCTTGAGGGCACCCTATTATTCACTTTCCTCAGCAGAGAGCAGCTGCAAATGGTCTCCAATTTTCAAAGAGTATTGCCTGGTCATTCTTTACTGTCAAAATGAAGAAGAGCATAAAAGTTAAGTCAATAAAGTAATATGAAATGCTTAATATAAAAATTCAAGAATGAATGATTAACCATTAAAAACTTACAGTAGCTATTTCAGCCAGGAAAAAAAAATTAACATTTCCCTTGAAACCTATTAACATTCCTTGTAAACAATATTCTTTCTTGAAATATATGACCTTTCCTAATGCTCTCCATACACATGGCATTTTTCTTATATCCACTTTACCTTCACTGATATGCAGCTGAATTCCTCAGGAGAGGGTGTTTAGAGCCCCTTCTTCTGATGCACTGGAAAAAAATGTATCCTTTGATTGCATTCCCCTTCACAAATACACCTAACTTTCAGCTTTAGATCTTAAAATCCTTTCCTCATCTGAGAGTCCCATGGCCTGTTGTGGTTGTTGACATGCCACCACCATCCGAGCCACAGTCAAGTGCTGAGCATAAAATTGATCTCTCTCATTTGAGCCAGTAGCAGAGCTCCACGGATGTGCAGCGGGTGAAATGGCCCTTCCCTGCTGCACTGAGCTGAACAGTGCATTTAAAAATCACAAAATCATCTCAGTTCCCAAGCCTTGGGTGATGACTTACACTAAACACTGCTCGTTCACAGGAAATACGATCCAATTTTTAGGAAAACAGAAATTCTCCCATTTCCGGCCTTTCTTAGTACCAACTTTTCCTTAAAAGTGCTGAAAGCGTGAACCATGTATTGTGCAGGTAACCCTGGAGGAAAAAACTTGGAAAATGCCTGTATTTTGCATCTGAGACTGACAGATGTGTTGGTCTAAAACTACCAAACCTCAACTTTAGGAGTACACACAGGGTTAGAACCTCAGATTCCACTGGTCCCACAATGACAGTGCAAGCCAAAACAATCCCAGGGTAATTTGTAGCTTGCTGGAAGCAGTTACATCATTAGAAATCTTTTGTGACAAAAATTATTTAAACAGTGATGGAATTGGAAGGTGCACAGCAAAGGTGAGCACCAATGTTGTGTGAAGTCACAGTATCAAGTCCCCAGTTGACAAAGATGTCAAAGGAAGGGGAGGGTGACACCCAGGGCTGGCTTCCTACAGCTCATTCACAGTACATGGGGCTGCCACTGGGGCTATGACTTCTCCTTCAATTTCTCCTTCTTAATGGGATTTATAGGAACAGATCAACAGGCCAACATTCTGTGCAAGACAGCACATCACAGTGACAGTGACTACAGCAGATTTTTGAATTTCATGTCTACTGGACTTTGCACGTAGTGTCTGACATAAGAAAACACAGAGATCACTTCAGGTATATCATAACCGGATTTTTGGGGGAGGCAAAATTAGAGAAACACTGATTAGGAAAGCCAAGGCAACCATGGCTTGGAAAAATGAAATAAAAAATAATAAGTAATACTATCAGTAAATTAAAATCCTTCTATTAGGAAAATACTCTGTAAAAAGCAGAGCAGAACTCAACTCAGATAATGCAAAAGACACAGATATCCACTTGTAGTTGCAGCAATTCTAGAAGGGCAAGTAATACAGATTAAAGGGTGTTAATTACCTGCATCATTCAAGAGGATAACTTCATTCTGACTTTAAAGACAGGTGTCTAAATACAGATATAAAGACAAATACAGTCATATCCTAATAATATTTCAGGGCCCATCAAGGCAGGGACAACAGGGCTCTCAGCCCCTCTCTGGTCTTTGAGAAGGTCATGGCAGGGGGGGTTATGACTAGATTATCTTTAAGGTCCCTTCCAATCCAAAACAATCTGGAATTCTATAATGCTAAGCTTTCTGGTTATCTGGGAAACTGGAATTTCCACTTCACTAGCTGCCTGTGAAATAGATACAGAATGTGTGGGGGAAAAAATACATAAACCAGGCATCATAAGTCATACCTCAAAATGCAGTATTTGGAAAATTGCACTGAAACACAGGACTCTGTCTATGCTGCATAGATTGAACCCATACCAAAATAATCACAATTTACATATATCCATAAGGAACCTGAACAACTTCCCTGAAGTGCTGCTCAAATGTATCTCTGAATAAAAGAAAGATCCATCTACGTTCTTCACTGCACAACTAAATGTGTCAAAGGAATATCATCTTACATCAGGTCTACAGAAGACAGTGAACTGAAGTGAACCCCACATTAACAGGCTAAAGCAAGGCCTTGTTTCCCTGTTACAAACCTTAATGCAAACTGTTGGTAATTAGATGTTAAGTAGATCTTTCAAGACAGCAATTTAGAAAACACAAAGCCACAAGCATTAGTGATGGATAGTGCATTTGAAGTCACATTTAAAGCAAGGATGGTAAAATCTACATTGTAACTGGTGAATCCTTTGATCTGGTGCTGCAGTGTTACAGCATTCACTCTAATAATCTTGGAAACGCACACTTTACATGTACTCTGATTTCAAATAGAAATAGTGGAAACATCATATATTAAAAGCCTCAAAAGACTTTTCCACAAAGCTAGGAAAAAATTCAGTGAGGTGCTGAATTTAATATGAACATTTTAATCAAAGTAGTCTAAATTCAAATAAACAAAAGTGGGGATTGCTCAGACAGGCTTACACAAGCCTATTGAAAATCTTATATCTCTGCTTAAACTAACATACTTTGTCAAGTCCCACTGAAATTTGTAGCTCTTAAATTAAAAAAATAAGTTTCAGTTTCTTCATTTTCCTGACAGGAATCTCAGTTTTCATGGTGTAACATCATTAAAGATTACTACTCCCTCCAAGGAATGAATGAAACCACATAGTTTAGACCCTTATTGCTGATTGCCCTGATAAAGTTCTCTAAATAAAGTTATCAGCTGGCTTTAGTGAAAACCACCATGACTGGTCATAGGCTATGCAATCAGTCCAGATTTCTTGTAGTAAGAAATTAAACTCACCTCTGAAGTAGGCACCCAATTAGAGTAAGTGAGACTGGACCATATATACAGTAAAAGAGTGAGAAGCTCAAACATATTTGTTGCTTAAATTTAAAAAAATTTAGTAAAGCTTTAAAGTGGAAGTTCATTGAAACCACTGCACACAGACAGGCACTTGCAAGGGAAGAAGGCCCAAAAGTAAGACACAGGATGTGGTAGGCAGTAAATAGACAAAAAACTCTAATAAAAAGCAAGACAGAAGTGATGTGTGTTATTAATAAATTACATATAGTCTCAAAATGGAACAGAATTAAGTATTAGAAACTTGCTAATGAAGTCATACGAAAGCTTAATGACAAATCAGAGACTGAGGATCAGATACATCTGAACAAAAATAGATGGGGATGATGTAGACCTGTATATTTGAGCTCACTGTCCAAGGAGTCTCTTACATGAACAGTGGTCATCTAGCCATGAGATAGCAGCACAATTGCAGAAAAACACATCTTGTCCTGCTTCTTACTATAATTTCTTTTCCTTTTACAATACAGAAGAAAAGAAGTGCCAGCATACTGTGTGTATACAAAGTCTGCTTTCATACCTCTATTTATCTTCTTGAAGATGTGCTAAACATCATCCACACTGAAAAAAGTAAGACTAGAAGTTGATGTTAATCAACCTTTTCTGGAGACTTCTAACTCAGACTTCCTCCTCCCAGAAGAAATGTCAGGCATGAGTACTCAGCATCACTGTGTTTGTTTATTTGTTTGTTTTAAATGCATGTTTTTTTCTTAGATGAAGCTTCTGTGAGTTCTAGCTAAAAACTAAATTCCATCCCCTAAAACGTATTATTGGCATCTGTTTTGTGTTCATGAATTAAAATCCTCCAGGTCATTTTCCTTATAAAGAAACATTATAGAAATAGAAGAAAAATGCTAAAGGTCTGCCATGGCATATTTTATATGATTTTCTGTGATAAGCAGCAGGATCCTTCTATACTTGATTAACGTTCCACTGCCAATCAGGCCACGGCCATCAGTGAAAACAACAACAATAATTTGACTGTTAGCTAACCAAAATGGAATTGTCAGTGGAACACTTCAGAACATTTTTATTTTTATTTTTATTAGTAGTAGGCATTTCTGCCAGCAAAATACACTCCCCAGTCCACTTTTTGTTTAGTTATGGTTGCTTGGCTGGTGGCCACCACCAAGGGTGATGAGAGTACGAACGGCTCCAGCACGTTTGGGCATTCTACTTTACTCTTTTTGATGACACACTTTGATGTTGCTTTGCCTCATAGACATGTACCATTGGGTGTAATTCTAAAAGCCCCAAATCTCAGAACACTGAATTAACTTTTCTCAGTTTTAAACCTGCCTCATGAGTTTGGAGGATATGGTCTGACACATGAATTCGGCAGGTGCAGCACCAGCAGAGACACTGCACTGCAGCAGATGCTGCAGATGTCAAGGCAGCCCTGCATAACTAATAGCAAGAGTCTCCATTAGAATTTTTTAGGACCCTAGTAAAATTTTCCTAAAACAGTTTTGTAGTTGAGACACTACAGTTCAATCTCGATGAGTGCCATTTTAGCTTGTCTTCCTCTATGCATTCATTTATGATTTATACTCTTTGCCTCTGCAATGAATTATGGGGCCCAATTCAGGAGGAACAGGATTGTACTCAATGGAATGTCAGGGCTCTAACACACACTTAAGAAGCAAGTCTCTAAGGCACAGAACACACCAGATCCTGAATCACACTAACCTTAAGCACAGCCTGTTGCACTGCATTTTTATTGTACCTCTCCACCACAGCAGAAGTACTCATAATGTGAGAGAGCTTCTATAAAATGAAATCATCTCAGGAGGAGGTACAATCTACACAGTGATGTTTTATTCTAAGCTTTCTCCAATCAGCCTCATAAACCATAGGATAAACTCCTTCTTTTTCATGAATATTCAGTTCACAGCCTTTTGCAGAAAATCACTGAGAGCTGTCCTGATAGAGGGTGACACCCTGATCTCACATTGACACATTACATTGCATCCCATCTTCTCAAATCATAAATGAAATAAGTGGCTGCATTCCACAGTCTCTGAATTCTTTCAAGACAGCTCAGCAGTCTACGACTGAAAGGTAGGATAAATTATTACAGGAGACTTCTCAGCATGGCTGTTCTAAATCAAATGCTGTCAAATAATTTTTAACTTTCTTTGATCTGCACTCAATCTCTGTACTCTTTGCTGACCTATAGCACAGACTCTCCTTGACTTCCATTCCTTTCTTTTTTAGTGTCTCTGCTCATAAACTTTTATTTCCCCTTTTTTATCATGTATGTGCAGAAATATATACATAAAAAAAAAAAGACCCTAGATCCAATGACTTGGTGACTTTTATTTTACAGTTGCTTGAAAAAACACACCAACCTAGTAAGTATGGTAGAAATCTAAAAAGAAATGAGAAAAAGACAGGAAGTTAAATAATCTTGCAAGAAGGAAAAATATGATGTTTTGGGCTGAGAAAGTATTCTCCCTAAGGTGTTTTATGGTTATAAGAGGCACATCACACAAACTCTGTATCTGCTGGATCCTACAATATATTTTATAGGAGTAATGACTATAACTTAAAAAGCTGGACAGAGAGGAGACATGGGCAGGCAGGGAAAAAAAAAGGAACAGGAATATTAATGAAGAGAAATAAATGAGAGCAAAAGGGTAAACCATAGAGACATAGAGTAGGATAAAATGAAAAGGAAATGACGTGGCTTAAGAAGTAGCACAGTGGAATTAATTAACAAATGAATCCAGAGTAAATGCTGGCATCATTGGTGGGGGTTGCTACTGAAATGGTGCCTGGAGACTGCAGTGCAGGGTCTCATTGCATTATGCACTACATTGCATTGTATGAACAAACTCCAGACAGGAAAGTCACTCAGCTGTCTTGCCAGGGTGTAACAGATGAATATGTGGACAAACAGAGATAAAGAGAGAGGACACAAGGTAGTAGGCCAAGGCACCATCAGTCTGAGATGTCACACTCTTCTGTTTACTTTGAGGTGAAATATGGAGCCTAGTCCATAGGCCCTGAGCAGAACTACTGTTCAGCTTTGTGCTCTTTATACCTGAGCAGCTTCAAACACAGTCCAAGATCTGGATAAAGCAAATGTATTTAATTCTCCTACCAAGGGGGAAGGGAATTCCCCCTTGGTAAGGGAATTACCTTAAAAGTCTCCACTGGCAAAGACTGTATAACCTGTCATTCCAGGGATTAACTTAGTTACACTTAGAAAGTCCCTCCTAATGTCAGTAACTTTTGTTGATATATGAACAAACTGTTTCCTGTCATGAATTTGCTGGATGTGGAGATGTGTCCTTGATATATCAGAAAACTGCTTTGTGTCTCTGCAAATTTCTTTTTTCATGGAAAGCAAGAGAAACACCATTTTTAAAAAGGTTTTACCTGGTGAGTTCTACATCATGATCTTTTTATTTTGTGTACTACCTGTTAGCCTTCTCTTGAACACCCCACAGCCCGTCCATATTTATTCCTAAAATGTAATTCCCAGAACTTAGGCAAAAGCTATTCCAATGGAATGGCAAAGATGCAACAGGTATCTGACCTTATATTCAGTCATATTAAAGTGTGTTATAGAAGTTCATGCTTGATACTAAACCAAGACGTGAACTATCCTAATTAACTTCCGTTTAAATGCCAACTCAGCTACAGAGCTTCCTCAACAACATCCCACCCAGCTATTGAAACCATGTTCCAGACTCTCATTGCTCACTGTTTTTAATACCAATTTAACTCTATTGTGAAGTTACAGGGAATTTGCAGGACAGGCAGAGATGACAACTCTAATTCCTTTTTAACAAACAATCACACATGAGAGCCATAAAGAAGGGGGAATTGTTATTTTACATTAAAGATGGTAGCTGGATGCCACCCTAATAGTTTGACTGAAAAGTTACTAAAAAGGACAGAATTTGGCAGTTGGGTTTTTTTCAATGGCCAGTGCATAAGAAAGTCTCAAAAAGACCAGGATTACATCAGCTATGAGAACATTCTGTGAACTGTACCTCTAAGAATTGCCCATACCCTTTTGTTATACGAGACTTCAGTCAGCAAAGAACAAGGAAATCTGTGGGAAGGGTTTTCACAGTCCAGACTTTCTTCCTTTCATAGTTTTCATTCCTTGCCCCAGGAAAGTTACAGCTACTGTTAAAGCAATGAAGATACTGTTGTTCAGCTTTGCACTGTTTAAACCTGAGCAGCTACTGGAGTTCATATTTTGTTTTCCATATTTCTCCTCTTATGCATTCAAATTCAAATTGACAAATGCCTTTGTATATAATTTTAAACCCTCCCCATCTCTAATGCATCAGTATCTTGTTACATTGCCTTTGATTTCGTTGTTTGCAATGCTAGTATCAGCAGCATGGAATTGCCAAGGCACTAAGCAGCCCAATTTTTCTTTAATTTCTCAGAAAATTGACAGCTTTATGAACTGTCTCTTTACCTATGCCCCATAAACATGTCAGGCAGTGGAAAACCATTCTAATTAAATCCCGAGGGATTGCAATGGAAGATTATAGCTTCTTGGCAGGTTATTAAAAAACAGTTGTTCATATATACACAAATATCTGTACTAGAAGCTAGCATTTGACAGAACAACCAAGGAATTAACCCCACTGGCAACTCCAAATAACACTCACCAAAAAAGCCCAAAACAACAACAAAAACAAGAACCATCACCACCAAAACTAGCAACAAACCACCAAAAACTAAAACCAACAATAAGCCATAAACCACCAGCAAAAGAACCCAAGCCAACCAAAAAAGCCAAGGAAGAACAACCAAGTTAATTAAAATGGGAGTAGGCAGGGGCGAATGGGGTGGTGTCCTTGTATTTTTCTCCTTTCCAAAAGCTGCAAATTCAAACTGCCATCTGGAATCATCACCTTTTATCCTTGATTACAAGCACCTGATAAAAAAGAAAGCAGAAAAATTCTTGTAAGCCCATAGAAATGGCCTTGGTAGCTGCATAGCCTTGGAGTAAGTATATTAGAGTAGATGGATCACGTGAATGATTTGATTCAGCATCATATTCCTTCTGTCTGCTCTGATCATCCAAGGGAACACATAAGAACTTCTGATGGTAAAATGTTTCTTAGAGGTCAGCATGCATCCTTCCCAACAACCTCCTCAAATAACCTTGCCTTTGAGAGGCACTTGTTGCCCCCACTCTTACACCTGAAAGCAGTTGTCCAACCTTTCATCTCAGCAACAGATATTCGGGATTTAGACACTGAGGAATTTCTGGGAGACTCTACAGCAATTTGATTTTGTAACCTGTGTCTGACTTTTCACAAATGAACAGTTTGCATTGTGAAAGCAACTTCTAAAATGCTGTTTTGTTGGGACCCTCTTGAGCTGCAGTTGCAACAGGCAACTTTCATCTCTTCTCTAGGGCTTGCCATCTTCAAGGAGAGCAGCCTTGTTACCGGAGAGGAGGAAGGGAAAGGGAACAATTAAATGTTATAGCATCAAATGTTCTTGCTATGAAGAACAGTATCACTGAGCCAGCTGTATAATGGGTTTTGCAACTATCTGGACTTCTGAAGAGCTATAGATGATTTTAATATTTATTTTTTTGAAGCATGTTCTGGTGTCACCAAATATAATCTGTCATGCAAATGTTTAGTACATCCCTACTTAGGTTTGCTGGTGTTCCACATTTATGTGAAGAGAATTTCAATCAACATAAAGTGTGAGAAATACCCAAGACCTAAAATCTTAAAAGACTGACACACAAAATGCATTGATTTCATGGTCTGAGATGACAGAAAATCACATTTAGAGGGCTCCAAGTTTTTATCTGAAGAAAACTACATTAGTTGCACTTTACATAAAAGGAGCTTTAGAAGAAATACCTGCTACCCTGACGATACATTTGTGAAACACCAAAAAAGCTGTGTATCAAACTGAAAGCAAGATGAATAAAGAACAAATGCAGTGGTACCTGAACAAATGAGTGCCACCAGACTGACTCAAGTCAACAAACTCAGAATTAAATATATCTGGTATCATCTTTTTGTGTGCACTGATAAACTGAAAATGATGCTCCAGCATCAGTTACCCAAAAATCACATTGCCACCAATGAGAGTGAAGGATCAAGTAAAGATAGGAATTAAAAGGTATATTTTAGAAGTACATTGGACCTGACAGATGATTTTCCCCCCTGCCAATTATTTGATTTATTTGCTCTTATAAAATATATAAGATATACCACACCTTGTCAATTAGTTGGCTAGAAAATTATTAGATGATTTTAAAAAATACTCAAAATGTTCAATGTTCACACAGTACATTAAAGCTCCAAGATGACTACTGGCTACATGCCTGGCTTACATGACATCAGGGGTTTATTTTTCTGCCTCTGGAAGGGAATACATTAACGGACAATGACAAGTCAAACAAACGTTGGAATTTGAACCCTGATAAGGTTTTTTTTGGGTAGGTGAATTTATATTCTAAATCACTTAACAGTTTTAAACAAAGTGCCAGTCTTGGTTTGATTTAAAAAGGGGATTACTTTCTTACTCTTACTGGAAAAATATGACAGGTCATCTGTTTGGCTGTGAGCAAGGACACTTTCAATGTGATAGGGACATTTTCCTCCACAAATTAATACATTTAATTTTTAAAGTTATTCTGTCAGCCTACCGGTTTTATTCATGGTTTGCTTTGTGTCATTCTCAGGAACTTCCATGTTAAAAATGCACTAATCAAACTATTTGAAGAGAGAAAAACCAAGACAGAAACCATGCTTGTTCTTCATTTAAAAAAAAAAAAGTTAATCTGGATTTCTACTGACACAAGTCTATTTTATTCAAGATCAAACAGACTTTGTACATGTTCAGATAAATAATTTCATTTTTAGGCTACTCATAGTTAAGTGGCAAAAGTCTATAGCTACATTAAAATTGTGGAAGTCTATAGCTGAAGAAGAAAACAGGAGGTGGGCAGGTGCTAGAAAAGGATCATGGTTACATTAAGTCACACAGTGAGGAAATCACGGATGAAAACCCAAGGGAGGAAGTGCCACTTACAAAGGTAAGTCCCCACCCCTCCCTACCTGAAACAATGCCAGGATCAGACACCTGAACCTCCTTTATCCTTGTGTAGCATCTCAAGTCTGAACAAATCAGCTACCAAGTCACTGTAGCATATGATTTTACTTGGAAGGCATCTAATTTATATCTTCACATACTATCACAAAAGAAGACTGCAGTCTTCTGGGAAAAATAATGGGAAACAGTAAAACAAAAATATCCAGTATTACCTAATTTCTTATTTTATATTTGCAAATTGGAAAGGGGTGAAATATTTGACTTTGGAGTCACTGCACATAACAACTAACAAATAAGGCACTGACTGTATCTACTGCAGGACCCCTTCTTTGTCAGGGGAGAAAAAAATTCTTCAAAAATAATGAAGCCACTTTTATCTGAGTTCTATAAAACCACCCATCTTTCTCTGAAACTTAGTGCTAACTGAGATGAATCTGGCTTCCGTGCTTTCTAATAGCTAGGTTTTGTTTACTGGAAGAGGGCGTGGAGGGGGGAGAGAGTGATTTTGATTTATGTACCTGCAATCATAGGATGGAGAGAAAAAAGTCTTCAACCACAATCTCCAGTTCTCAAAATGAATCATTTGCTGGTTATAGTTGAGTGGAGACTGATTTACCACAGTATAAAAAAAAGATTACATTTCAGAAAAATGTTTACCAAAAATGTTAAACTCATTTTCTTCCTCTCCACTACAGTAAAGAAAACAAAACTGAGAAGACATAACATTAAGTATTAAATAATTCAGCATTCTGTCGTGTTGTATAGCCAAGAATTGCCCAGTTGCCCAGTGAAAGGCTAATATTTATGAATTAAGTCAGAACTTTTATGGAAACACCAAGGCAAGAGAGTGGCGTGAAACCTTGAGCAGTGTACTGGTCTAATTTGTAAAAAAATATAGACTTCTTGCATAATAAGGAGTACCTCCATCACCTGGTTGCCAGTGTGCCTCTCACAACAATTTTAACAGGGAAGTATAATTTAGCAAGGAGAAAAGGTGTTTGGAGCACAGAAGTGATCCTTAGTTTTACCAAAGATGAATGCAGAACCAGAGATAAAGTCAGAATTACTTTAGACTTTTTTGGCAGTAACACATTTATAATAAAGACTAATATTAATTAATAATTATGATTGGTTCTCTGAAAGCTCTAAAATCAGGTTCAATCCTTCCTAAAGAGCAGGGGTGACTGAACCTCTCCACGTTCAATGAAAAAGGCTAAAGAAGTTAAGTTAGCCTTTGCCAGAGGCTAGGAGTGTGAACACGAACAGTTCTTTTCCCTCTTTAATATTCATTTATACAAGTCAAATTCTGATCCCATTTATAGTAACATAAATCTAGAATGACTCCCTTGCAGTCACTGGAGCGAGTTCAGATTTACTGCAGACTCTGTAAATAAGAACAGAATTTAGCCCATACACATTTAATTATCTTGTCTAACAGATTATATCTCTTGATGAAAGAAAAAAAAAAACAACAACCAAACTGCCTCAGACTTGGGAATGAGCAATAAAAAAGGTAGCACTGAGCAGCTCCTGCACCAGCAGGAAGGTCCCCAGGAAGGGTAGGTAAGTACAACCTAAGGGACAAACCTATTTCTTTATGTTTTTCTGGAGATCTTAAATTCTGTCAAAAGTATATTCAGCTCTGATAAATCGTAAATATACTGTAGACTTGCTCCATTTCCTAGGTGTGTTGCTGATTGTTAGTAATTTACACTCAAGATATAGCAACGATTTGCCATTGGCTTGGGGGAAATTGTTTTGCTGCCTATGATTTATAGCTATGATTTGCCTAAGAGTTTTATGAGGCAGTTTTTCCTGAATATGCCCTCAGTGAAAGGCCCCCAAACAGAAGCAGCTTACAGAGACCCTCAGACAGTATCTTATTTCTCCTTCACCCAAATAACAGGAGACTGTTCAGATTTTGTATTTTACTTTCACCCTTCTTCCTCTTACTCAGAAAAAAAAAAACCAAAAAAAAAAAGCACACCATGAGGCAAGGCAACATTAACGCTATATTGACTGAATGCCAGGTTTTCGTGGATTTCATGATATGTAGCACATGTAGCACATGCCTGTCTCAGCATGATGTATCTCTGTGTCACTGTCACAGCATTCTCTGTGACAGTGACACATCAGTTAATCTGGCCAAGGTATAATACTTGATATCACTATGATACAAGTGATACCTGGTTACAGCTGCATCTCATGGGAAGGCACAGAGACCTCACAAAGCAGCAAGGTCTGATGATGGGGGGAAAGTACCAAAATCTCATTTCTGAATACTTGAAGCACCTGTTAAGAAGGGTCCATTCATTTTGTCAAAAATATGCCCAAGAGGATGTTCTGTGGCCTGTTACTGCTGAGTTACCTGACTAGGAAATAACATATCTCATCAGACATATTTTGAAACTAACTCATAAGAGAGCTCCAAACAGCTCTCAGTATTATGCTCATTTTCTGTAAAATACTTCCCTTCCTTTTTTCTTTGTCACATATTTTCCCCAACAGTTATAATCAGTTTTTGAAAATACATAAGGCCAAAATGCTATCTGGATATTCACAGATGTTCTATGTTTTATTTAATTAGCAGATTCCCGTATGGTATTGATTACTTTTTATTGCTGTTGCATTAGAACTTCTGAAATAATAGGATCCCATTATTGTGCTGGAACTTGGAAAACACAGAACAAACTAATTTATTATAGCTTAAATGTAGTTGCATGTTAAATTTCCCAAGGTCAGCACCAGAAATGCAGCAACCAACCTAGCAGTTGCTTATTCCATTTCAACACTTATGTGGATTTAGAGGTTACAGGTAATTTGTTCCAAAATTGTTTGTCCAGATCCCTGTCTTGCACATATGTTCTCAAAACATTCCATAGTGACTAGTGACACTCAGTGGTTCACTAAAATCACTTCCAGTGACCCCGATAATCATGTTATAAAGGCCAGATGATGTCTAAGTGGGTCACACTGGAGTGCCAAAACCTAAAGTACTTTAAATCAACACTGTAAGCAAAAGGATCACTACACACTGAATGTTTCTCTTGCTTTGTTAGGATGTTAGGTAGACACCAAAACCAAGCAGGTTGCAGATAAAATATCATGCATGTTTTCTGGCAGAAACGAGGAACCGTAAGGAAATTATTTGTCAAGCAATATCTCGAGCATGTGTTTGGCATCCTACTTTTGTCAACACTACTGCTCTGTTTTGTAACCTGAGGTGTGTCACTCAGCCTCCAGACCCACTTAGTCTTATCTTGCCAGCATACAGGCAGCAGCATGGACCTGAAACATCCAGCAGAGAAGGAAGCATTTGCTTAACTCAGGCAACCTTGGGAGAGAAGTTCACAAGCCGGACCATGCACCACTCTACATGAACTATTCAGCACCTTCTTAGAGTTTTGCTTTAGTTTCTGCTTGAAGTTCAGATTTCATGTTTAACAGATGGAATGTTGATTTATATATTAAATACAAATTTCTATAAGTTCAACACTATGCAGTCTTTGATCATAAATCATTCCCCTAAACTTCCCTTAAATTATCAAAAACTTTGCAGGCTGAAAATATCGACTCTTCTTTTATTTCTGAGATAAGAGACATTGTGAACAGCAGCTAAAGCCCATCTTTCCACTTTGATCTCAGTAGCTGAACACCTTAGCTCTGATGGTAGGCAGAGCTGCACAGGAGCTTGGTGTCCAAAAGACCATTGGATGCTCATTTTGTTGCTATGCAGTAAAATTACTTGCTTTTATTCACATATTGTCATGAAATCTAAGGGAAGTATACATCTAACATTAGGCAGTAATGCAATTTTTACTCTGCAAAACCAAAACAAACAAACACAAAAATCTCTTCTCATGACCACAGAAAAAACAGGGGAAAACAGGAAAATTGAATATTCTGCAGTGGTCCCCCAGAGCATGAACAAGGGCCACAGATCAAGCCCACATTGCAAATACTGACTTTTCACAGCTTTGGCTAGGTACACCACAGCAACACTTGCTTCACTTGCTCAGCTGAGGGTGGGCAGTCAGTAAAAAAGTTAATTGTGGTCTCTGCCCTAAGAAGAATCTTAGGGTGTAGATTCAAAATGATCAAAGCAGGTTAGGTTTAGGAATATTGCCCAAGAATTTATGCTGAGACTACATATAGGTTCAGAAATTTGGTTTCTTATGTGCGTCATTCACTTGAGTAAGTCCTATTTACATTAACTGTTTAAGGAACTACCCTTTTCCTTAGAGGTAATACTATGTTATTAGAAAGTAAGAATTTATTTTTCATCATGCCATCTCAATAGTATAAAATGTATACTCCCAATTATAACTTAACACCAGTTCTAAAAATGTTTGCATAATTGACAGATCAAGTGTAAACAAAGAGCTGTTGGGCCCATCAAGGTACAAAGCGCCACATGCCTGGGTTAATCCACATGCTTATAGCCACAAAAAAAAAAAGACATGAGAGTATGTTCCAATAAATATTGATGCTATCAGCTCTGAATATCAATTACATATATTTCCATTTAAATAATTTATAATCAGTGGTAAACCACAAGTCACCTCCAGCTACCATCCATAAAGTATAGTTTTCTACACTCGGTATGCAACGAATTCATTTTGAAGCATGTCTGAACTTTTTTGTCATGAGCATCAGACTGAATGCCTGTAATAAAAATGACAGGTAAATAAGAATAAATGGTTTAACGTTAGCAAGAAATAGGGCTCTGCTGTTTCACCTCTGATGACAGAATCACAAGTTTAGCTCTCCCCTGAAGTTAAATGCAATGTTCTCCCACATCAAACCTTTAACGCCTCTTTTTTTTTTTCTAAGATTGCAGCAGCCCAAATGTAATTTGAGCGAATTCACGAAACGCACTTTGTAAACAGATATTTATTGCCTGCAAGATAAATAGTCAAAATACATCAGATTTATTGATGCTTTGGGAATACGGTATTATGGCAGTTTAGAAAGGAACAGTGAGCAAAATCACTGCAGGAACTGACTGTGGATCGGACTGCGCGGAGAGTGGGAAAAGCAGCACCACAGGAAATATACAGGAGACATCATGTTTGGGATAACATGACTAAACCAAAGGCACTGCAGCTTTTGTAGCAAACATGTTCAACAGGAACATGTACATCAAATGCCTAGAATTTAGTTTTAAAAAATAAAAGTATTTTATACATTAAGGGAGAAAGAAAGATTTTTGCAAAGAGGAGGGGAATAATCCATTCTACTTGTGCACTTTGGCAGGGTAAGTAGTAAAATACTTATATTTCAGTAGGTGAGATTTAAAAAACAGTGAAAACTTTCTAATAGTAGGAACACTTAAGCCTTAAAATAGACAGCCTAGAGTGATTGTGGAATCTCCAGTTGGAGGTTTTCACATTAGACAAATATCTGTCAAAACCAATACAGATAAACTTGATTCTACTTCTTGATACTTCTCAGACTTATTTCCCATTATTCTATGAAACATTTGCAAATTGCTTTTTTAAAATCGCCAATAGAATTGTATTTTACATTTAAAATAACATATGAAAACTCTAATGCTGCAGAGTGAAAACAACTTAGATTCCACTAATTTTATTTTATATATTTTTAACTGCCTCTAAGACCACACAAGAAGTAGTACCCTTATTGATCATACTATGTAACACTGAAATGCAGAAAGCCCTAACCTGTCAGTTGTGAAGCAGGCAACTTATACCACAGGGCCGATATAAAGACCAAGAATTTTTTGATATCAAGAGGTCTGTAGCACTCCTAGCAGTGAAGGAGTCATATGCTACTGTGTGAGTTTGATCTCATCACTGACACAAGATTTTAGAAGAGCATGTGAACTATATTTTGCCCATATATATATATGATTTTATATATATACATATTACACACGTGCAGAAAGCACACTGTAACAGCACTGTAGAAATTCCTATTCACTCACCTCACTTATTAACAGACCTAACATCAGGAACTGTCCTCTCCCTGACCTGTCCAATCCATATAAAAGCTTGCCTCAGATTTCCTTGATTCTTTCAATCCACCATACTGCATTCAGCATGTAAGTATACACTTATTTGTTGTTCATTTGTTTACTATTTTACTTTTAAAATATGCTTTAAACATTGGTCCACATAATGTAATGTCCTTAAGATTATTATTTACAAATGTTCATTTCAAACTAGAGGTATCCTCTTAATTCCTAGGCTGCAAAAACCTCTTATTTTAACAAGCACCCCAATAAACATTTATCTAGGTCTCATGGGTGTTTATTACACCAGTTGCCAGTGCCTCTGAAAATGACTGAGGTTTTTCAATAACAATTTTCCGTGAACTATTTAAATTTTTTTCCAGAGTTTCCTAGAGCATGGTGTCCCCTTTTGTAAATTGCAGAGGGATTAGGTACATTTTGTATCCCATGGAGCATCAACTAAACCTCAGTGCCTAACAACGATCCTTACCAGTTTTATTCAAACCCCTTCATGTGGGCCAACAAACACAATGTGGAAGAAGCATCTTAACAGCATAACTGAGCCAGTGTGAACCTGAGCTGGTTGGTATCAATATTGTAAAACCTGTTTCTACCCTGCTCACCACTAAGCTATGCGTCTTTTTAAAGCTATGTGTCTTCTTACCAGTTAGTCCTTTATTTGAAATTTTTACACAACAGTGAGAGCCAGAAAACTCTTAAGGTGCATTTTGGAAGTACACTCTACATACGAATGAAATTTGTGATGAAGAGAAGAGTCAGTCCAGTACAAACAATACTGAACTGTTGTTTACTGCACAAAACAGGGAGACATGAAGGGAGCATGCACAGCCCAACTTTGGGCAGCACAGTCGGGCCAGGCAGAGAGAAATAATTCACTTCATAGGACCACAAAGCAGGCTTCTGTCCAAGGTGCTTTGAACTGTCCTCTGGGGTAATACATCTTTTTCTACCAATTAGAGAGGAACCCAGGCCTAACTAACTAGTAGCTTACTACCTCAGTACACAATATAATGCGTCTCATTTTCATTCAGATCTTAACAATAGGTTAGAGATGAAAAGTTATCAACAGCCACGGCTTCCTAGAAGACATTTCCTTTCCTCTTTTTCTTTGTTTCTCTTTCTTCTGCTTGACTCTGAAAATCATTTCCATTCTTGTAACACCTGATGTGTGCAGGCTCCCCGGGACAGACAAATCCATGTGTAAGAAGACTGTTTGTTTTGAATCAGAAAAAAAACTTCCTTGAGTCATTCCTCATAAACCAAACAGATGACATTAAAGGAAACAGTGGATAATCTCCTTTGGCTTAAAAAGGGTAATGAACAAGTGCCAAAAAGATTTTCACTGATAATATTAACTGATTTGAAACAGGCTGGCTGCACTCTGGGCTGCAGTGGTAGATTGGGTTGGTGTTCATTGCTGTATACCTAATTTATGGACCATCTCCTAATGCCTAGAAGCAACTCTTCATGGGAAATACATCTAGCCTACTTTATATCTATACATGCCAAAGAATCCTTTAATGAGATGCAATTCAGAGAGGCTTTTATCCACAGGGGTGGTTTAGAGAGCTCCTCCAAAGTTTTCTGCAGCTCAGGATTTCTGACCTGCTCTGTCAGATCTCACCCTGCTAAGGTGAACTCTGCAGCCCTTCAGTATTGCCTCACCAAGAGTCCTTCCCGTGCACCTGGAAGGTGCTTTCCACCTGGGAGCAAAAGCTGACTTACATCATCCAGCTTTCCACAGCCAGCCTGACAAGCTCCCCAAACTGGCTCGGAGTTGGAGCTTGGAGGTTCAGAGCAGCAGCACAGCTTTTGAGTAATCAAACCAAAAGCCAGGCAGTGTAAAGGTACCCCTACAATGCCCTGCAGTTTAGGTGATCCAACCCATCAGGAAACGGGGATCTGTAAGCAATTTTTTTTAAACAGAGTTTTTATTTTAGTTTAAAATGAGCAAACAAAACTAAGAGTCTGCAAATCCACTGGGGTAAAATAATAATCCTGCCACATAGCCAGTCCAGCTTGAAACTGACCTCCCAGTGTCATTTGGGTTTGAGTTTTTTGGGATTTTTAAAAATTCAAGACTCAACCCTCAACCTCTCCCTAGCCCATCCCCTGGCTAGCCAGAGCAACTGCCCAGGTATTCCAATACAGGGAAAAATCCCCATGTACATCAGGAATCACTTCACAGACAAAATTTGGAAGATGGACCTTGTCATTTAAGGGAAGCTAAGAGAGAAATTTAATTTTTTAATTATTTCTAGTTTCTCTCTTCACAATGTCGCTTTAAGACCCTTTTGTTTGCTTCAGTTTCAATTACCTTGAGATGGAACCAGAACAGGAAGCTGAAATGCCAAATGACTGGGAAAAAAAACCTGTTCTTGTGGTACTCCTGACCACACGAAATGCAAAGAGCACAAAGAACTCATTTTCTTAAGTCTCCCAAATCCATTTCCACCCCAAAGAACCATAGAAAAGCCTCAGATAAACATCCAGATCTTTGATTGTTTATGGAAACTGAACACTTCACAGGTTTTTGGAGACTAGCCCATCACTAAAAGGAATAAGAAAAGCTTTCCCTACCCAGAATCCAAGAGCTTTTGTCTCCTTCACGCCATGATCAAATACTGGTTTTTTCCCTCTTATTTTCAGATTTCATCCAGCAGACAGAAAAACAAACAAGCACACTATATGATTCAGGTAAGTTTTCTTTTTAGAATTTACAGATTAACATAAATAAAACCAAATTATAAGTGCAGCCCAAACAAGTCACACAAAGAGCCCAATGCTATAGGTCAGATTCCATTCCTGCAACAATTTTACCCAAAACAGATGTATAACTAACCTTAGAAAAACATGTGAGTCCCTGTTTTGGCTGCTGGTTAAGAACCTCCTGTGCAGTCTGTTCCTGTCAATGGCAGAAGTAAGATACTCCAGACAAAAAAAAATAGTGACCTCCAGAAGCATATATGCAAAACTTATTAATTGACTAATTCTCTAAGCACACACAGACAGTGAACAATATTGATTTTAGGGATATTCAGTATTTTAAAGTAATTGGTTTTCCTCTAGCACAGGTCCCCATCCCCACTAGCCTTAAATGGAGAATGATGCAAAGATTCAAGCCCAGGATTATTTTTCCGCAATGCACTAGGACTTTCTAGATGACTCTCGAATACTCCCAGATCATGCATGTGACTCAGAATACAGCAAAAGACATTTTAAAATTCTGATTCCTGCAAAAGTTACTCAGCGAAAACCTGACATTTCAAAAACTATAAACTGGGAAGACCTTTAATAGATAAAAATAAAAAACCAACCAAACAAACAAAGAAAAAACCCAAAACCAACAAACAAATGAGAAGGAGTTTATTACGGGCTTGTCTGCAAAGTATAATAGGATATCTTCCATCCCACCCTACTCTCATATCATGAGCTCACTAAGAGGTGAGTTTCACTGACAGGCTTCACAAAAAAATCCCCAAATCCACAACACAGGCGTGGCAGAGAGAATCCTCCCCCACGGGGCAAATTCCTTCCTCTGGGCAGGAACTGATAAAGGCATTAAGAGGCCCAAAAACAGTTCTGTGCAGTGAGTGCTTTTGGTATATGATCCCAGGCTGGTCCTGAGGAAAGATCTAGAGTATCACTGAAGGTCTGGTAATGTTTTTATACCTCCACAAACATTTTCCCCATGGAAAGTGAAGACAGCAATTAACAGGAAATAGAGGGAGTGCAATGTACCACATGGATGCCTGTTAGCAAAGGTGCCAGGTCCCGACTCTTTCAGAAATTTATGAGGAGAAAATCCTACATCACAACTAAGACCTCTGTTTTATCTCAATATTAGATAACCTGGAGTTAAGGGCTAATGTGGCTTTTAGGCAAACCCAGTTGAAAGGCAGTTGTCCCAGCTCAATATGTATTGAACTGGAGAATAAAGATCACTGAAGCATGAAAGGTATAGCATAAGAGTAGCTATGAACCTAATTACTTGAGTAATTGAATGAGAATATACCTCACCCTAATTATAAGCAATAACATTTTTAAAGTAAACTAACTATAAGATGTCAATATATGATAATCAAAAATAGGCAGCATAGCTCTTGGATTTTGCGAGATCAATACATCTCCTTTTAGTGGCATTCTAAATTGCTTCCTTTGCATGGGTCGCTGTATCATCCTTTAACAACCCCCACCCAGCCCCACTAAGGAAAAAAGAAATGTGAATTGACTGGTGTTTCATGATTCCCTCTGCCAGAGTGGCACTCGGAGCCCTCCCGTCCTCCCAAGGCGCAGCTCTCGCTGCAAATCCAAGCGCTCCCAGGCGTCCCATGACACAGCATCCGTAGCTTCTTCCATGGGGTTCTGTGATCTCCCTTCAGGAAAGAAGATCTTGTGCCCCTTTTGTTGATGCTGACAGTGTAATTTCTGTTAAAGACGAGCTTTCGTTAGCTACAAATGAAATTATTTTTTTTTAAACTCCTCCTGTACTGACTTTGTTCAAGGTCTCTAACACACACACACAGAGCATCTTTACAGCCATCAGCACAACCACACAGCTGAGACAAGCCCTTCTCCACAGCCTGTGCTGCCAGTTCGGACCTCTTCCCTTCTTTCCCTCCTCATGGTTTTGTTTTATGTTTACGTTATTTGTGAGTGCAAGAAAGAATAAGTGAGGGGAGGGTTTAGCCTTGATTGGTCTGAGTCTGCAAGGGTCAGAGGTTTCAGATCTTCTCCTAATCGATTTGTGCGTGCCGAGTTTCACGAGGGACAAAATGTTTTATGCTTTCTCCAAGTGGCGCAAAACCACGAGCCCGGTTCTCTCGAGTTACAAAGATTGTTTCTGAGCAGCTTTTCCCGAGGCACCGAGCGATGTAAAGGATGATTGGCAGAGTGCGTGGCTCTGAATAAATGAATAGCACACATATGCCCTTTTTTTTTAAATCTTTTCCTTTTCTCCCCTCTCCTCCGAGAGGCTTTCCAGCCTCGTTTCGGAGCGTGCACTTGCAGAGCAGCACCTGCGTTTTGCTGGCTTCTTTCAGGAGACCTGGCGGGCTGACACTCCCACGGCGAAGGGCTCGCTTAATAAATGTTTCTGAGGCAAAAACCCATTTTTTTGGGGCTCGTTTCCGGCGCGGGGTTGGCGGCGCCATCCGCACGCCCACACTGCCACCTGCCGGCGGCGGCCGGGCACTCCCGCTCCTCCCGCCGCGCGGGGAGCGAAAAACAAAAAACAAAAAGAAAATGGAAAATGAAGTTAACCTGTTACCCTTGCTGCTTTGAAAGGTGGAAAGCTTCGTAGTAGTATCCCGGAAAGAGACAAGTGTCCCTGCACAGCTGGCCGGGAGTCGTTTTTTGCTGAACGGGGCTAATAACCCAACTTGGTGACTGCATGCAGCGGAGACGGCCCAGCACCAAGCCCTAATGAGCTCCGACATTCACATCGGGTTTAGCAAACAGACGGCTGCCAAAGAATCATTTCCAGTTATTGTCAAACGTGGTTGGAGACCGTATTTACCTTTTAAAGACAATTATTGATCTGAAGTTGCACAGTGACCATCCATTTCATTTATCCCCTTCGTCACTAAGAGCTGCGTCACAAGTTCCCAGTTTATTGGAATTAGATCATTTGGGCAATTCCCAGTTCCACACGGGTTACTTTAACTCCTCTACTGCCACACTGCCCTTCCCATGCCATGCCTTACTGATACTCCTGCAAAACCTGCTAGATCCTAGCACTGAAGTAGAGGCACCTTCTCAAACACCAGAGGTAATTGTACCTTAGCTCCTGATCTTGGAGCAGTGATGCATGTATCAAGCCATGAGCCAAAACAAAACAAAAAAATTAAAAACTGAAACAAAAACAAAAATCAGAAGATCTCTCACCATCTCGTTGCCACAGTCACATTCAAGGCTTGTGCACAGAATCAAAGAGCCGTAATTAAATTACGGAGCACTTGAATTAACACTGAAAGAAACGGCCATGGTTTGTAAATAGAATTTCATTTTAAACACGTTAACTGATCTTGCTTTTTGTGAGCATTTGTGTGAGGAAAGTTTTCTCCACACAAGTGTTTACAGTAAACAAATTTGAGGCCCACTACTCCAGTTGGCAGATGAAAAAACAGAATGATATTCCACAGTGAGTTAAATTCTTTTTGTAAGGAAAAGGAAAATTCTACCTTCCTTTTGGGACGAATACTGTAGAATAATACTACATTTTTGGCCAAAAATTCTTAACAAAGAAACCAGTGAAAAAACATACATCAAATTATTCTGACAGGTCCACTAGACCTTCAAGGCTTACAGAATATACAACTCATTACATTTAAGCTGTCAGATGCAAAAATAACATCAATACCATGTAATTCAGGTGACCAATCATGCAGCCAAAGTATCTTAGCATTTCACAAGATGACAACAGGGACAAATCAGATAAGGATTCACAGGCTAAAATGTGCTTTATGTTTACAGTTAAAGCAGCACAATGGAATAAAGAAAAAAAAAAGATTAAAAAAAAATAACCCTCCACAAAAATCTCTTCAGAAAAAAAATTGCAGGAAAAACATTCTAAATATTTTTCAACCAGCTTTAACTATGGCTTTTGTGGCTGTTCCTATGTCAGAAAACAATGCTAGTGGTTCTTCAACTGATATGTGTTCAAGTAAAACACCTCTGTCAGTAAATGGAGGTGTTTTACTCCATTTACTCCAAAAGTAAAATGCTCACTGACCTCAGCCTATCATCCCTAGTCACAGGGACATCAGAACTAGCCATGCACAAAACAGATTACCCTTTCTTGTATCAACTTCAGGTTCTTTACACTCTACCCTGCATTCAGCACCTCCAGAACTGGATTTAGAAGGTATGAAGGCAGAGGAATTTCGTTTCCAATTCGTTCTGAAGATCCCTGTAATTCTATTAGACTCACCACAGCAGTCCACCTAGCCCAGCAGCTCAATAAGTTATAATTTTAAAAAAAGACAAAAACAAACAAAAATAACCATCCTGTGCAGTTTTTTACTTGTCCTACTTGCTGAGTAGTAATGCATTTATCCAGAGAGGTTCTCTCTGCACTCTTGAGTTTTGGAACTCCTGTGCAGTCACATCAATGTGGCAGCATTGGCCACAGCAGCTCATCTGACTTCTCACACGTGGATTAAAAGGGCTCACAGTTATTACAGTAACTTTTACTGCTCTCACAGCCATTACATACTCTGGAGGCAAGCAAGCAGACCAGATGAAACATCTTCTTACTGTAATCACACGAACTGAAATCTCTTCAAAGTCACAAAAAAAAAAAAAAAAAAAAAAAAAATAAAAGAAAAAACAAAAATTTTTCNAAGCTAAAAGCAGAACTCAAAATTATTCACCACCACCACAACTGTTCAAAAATTCTCTCTTCAAAAATTCTCACCATAACTTCTGCTGGTTAAATCCCATGGGGGTAATCAATATTTCTTATTAGCTTTTAACATGCTGCTCTTCAATTTCATGAGCTAACATGTGTGATTCTGAACTACTAATAGGAGTAACTAGGATACAGAAGTAAGTAATTCCATGTATTTACAATAGCAATGCTCTGGAAGTTTCACCATCTGAAAGTAAGTTGGTGTACAAACAGAATGTAATAAATACAGAGATCTCTTGAAGATCACTGTATAAGAAAGTCCCTGATAAATGGTAGACAAACCCTTGGCTCTCAGTCATGTGCCTGCTCTGAATCTCAAATCCATTTTGGTTACACAATATCAAAAATTATCCTTTTCTTGAGCTGGCTTAACTACAACAGTAAAACTGCATGGATTTTTTTTTCCATATGAGGTTTTCACAAACTGTTCAAAGCATCAAATTTTTTTCTTCTATAAAACTGTCTCAAGTATTTGAAAGTAAAAGTTTTACTTCCATTCTATATGTTTTAAATGAAGAAAAGGTTAGCAATATTTCAAATTTATCAGAGCTATCATGTCCCTTCCAAGACCATACCATTTTGGAAAATGGACTATTTATCAACTGATCTACATTCATTCTTAATTAAAATTCCAGTGAAAATAATCAGTGAACATTTTAATAAGAAAAGGATATGGGTCATTTTTGAAACCTAGATAACAAACATAACTTTCTCCCAAAAAATAAAGGGGAACAATGAGTTTATCAATTAAGTTTACAAATTAGTTGGGTTTTTTTCCCAAACAACTTCAGTAGAGGAAAAATTATAGATCAGAAAATTGGAGTACAGTTGCCAACAGTTAACTGAACACCCCTATATCCTGTTAATTTCCCCAATCATCTGAAATGACCTCATATTTCAGTTGACTGAACAAAATGTTTGTACTTTAGGTTCCATAAAATGTTTCGGAAATTTGAGTTTCTACACTGCTCACTGAAAATTTCGCCAAATACTTTGCATTGCAGAAATCAGCAAACAAATGTTTTTTAAGTCACAGAATACAAAAGCATTACAGGGGCAGTGCTCACTCCTGCATGGGAAATGGGGGTCCTCAGAAGTGGATCATTAATATTTGCAGGCAACAGGTTCAAAATTATTGGTATAAAGGGAATATTCCATGTCAGTTACTTTTCAGGGCCAAAGCCTGCCATAATTTACCTAGGCAACATCCCTACAGTACACACCCAAAGTGGGGATGGCACAGCCTGTTTGGGGCAGAGCTTCTGCTCTGGATTGCTCAAGACTATGGCAGGGAAAGGGAGGTCATCTGGAGATTTCTCTGTTCCTCACTTTTGATCCCCTGACTGCCAGAACTTCAGAGATGAAGGAAAAAAGAACATGGGGTTCTCCAGTGTTGTAGCTCAGGATTCTGAGAAAAGGTGCCTTACTACTAAAAGCAAGGTGTTCACATCACTTCTGCCATTATTTGTGTCAGGACTTAATTTGGCCCAGGTACTTGTTTCGGTCACTATTAGGTCAAATTGGACCTCACATCAGAAATATTTGATTGCTCCTTGTTGATCTTCCAGTTAAAAGGGCATTGTAAAAATTAGCAGCAATTATTTTCGTCTCCTATCTAGGAATGATTCTTTAACAAAATTTAAGATTCATAACAAAATTTAACACAGAAAATATTCCAAAGCACAGCTCATATCGAAAGTGATCAGTGGGAAACAAGCATCACTAAACCTGACTTTTCTTTGCTAAGAGACACAGCACTGTAAACTTCCTTACAATGTAGTCCTTCTGACAGCCTTCTAACATAAAGGTCTGCATGAAATTATTCTCCAGAAATAAAATTTAACAGGGTATGATGTTACCCACCCTGTTGGGTTTAGCAGTGTCAAAAAAAAAAAAAATCAACCCCACAGCTTTTTAGAAAGGCAGTGAATAGAAAATATAAGTTTCATTATCTTGGAAGAATAATACTTCTGCAGACATAGACACCAAATTCACAATACACAGATATTAATAGCATTTGTAGTTATATAAAAGCATAGCACCCCTTGGAAATCAACAAGATTTTGGCTTATGCACAAAGTCAGACCTCTAAATATTTGCAACCAGTCCCATTTACTCATTTACACCCATCTGATTTACTCATTTAAACCAGTGAAAAATCTGAAATCAATAATATTATAAAATTTGGAAGCACAGATAATGCTAACTGGAGCATTACAAGTTCAGGTACTTGTTTTACAGATTTCTTAGAGATTCAACCCTGAAGTCATGAATGTATCAGGCTTAATTATTTTAAGAGATAGTTAAAATATTGATAATCCTTCAGTTACAGATGATAGACCAAAACCATGACCTCTGAAGACTGCCCCAAAAGCTACAGGGAAATGAAAATAATTGATTTTAATCACAAATTTATAATTGGTTACTTATAGACTCTGGCTGCTGGTACAATTGGGCCACTTCACACCTAAGTGAGATGGCATCCTCTCCCTTCCTAATGAAATATGCTGCCCTGCATCTGTGACTAAACTGCAGGTCCTCTCCCTTTTTTCACATGGTCTGGGTCAAAAGTGTGCATCCTTGGTGTACTTTAGCTCAAGTGTGATACATCCTTGCTTGGATTTTCCTTAGAAAACAGCGCAAGTGGTAGCTGAAGACAGATCACTGCAAGCTGTGGTAAATATGCTGGCCTGCATAATCAATGTATCTATCAAGATTAAAGCCCCACCAACAGCTGTCCCTGCTGCAAAGTTTAGACAATTTTTCTGTAAGTAACTCAGTGAAACTAATGGGGTCTGGATTCCTACGGACTTGTACTTGTTGGATCATCTAATCAAACCCAAAAGAACTCCATAATGCATTTGTGATGCCTTTCTCTTGTGCAGATTCCCAAGAGTCCAATGGGTGAGCTCAGCTTGCAGCCACTTTCAGCATAGCTGCTAGTATCCACTCCCTCTTCTTCCATACATTTCTGAAGCTTATGGACACTTCATTCCTTCAGAACTGCTCCTCTTCTGACAAGTCTGGCTTGTCAGAAGATTTCCAAGAGTCTGGATGTCATGAGGATGGTCAGAAAGAAGAATAAACAAAGGCAGAGACAGACACAATGACTGTCTCAGCCTCCTCCCTAGGAAACCAAGCTAAAGAGAAATCACGTTTGCAGAATTATGCACTGAGTTTGTTTCTGTCAAGTGGGTGGCTCTTAGTTTTGATGTAAAACACTAACTGAATTAAACCTACTTTGATTAAATACAACTAATTTTGAAATGTGTGTCAGAGCACTGCAGTGCTACTGAGCTCAGAGTTTTTAAGAGACTAACAAGAATGTACTGTATTTTTTTCCCAATCTATTTCAATTACACTTTTACAATGGCAGAATAATGGCAAGATTAGTCTATTTTATCATGATTAACCCTTGATTAACATATTAAATAACCATTGTACACTAATTAACTCTATTAAATGCAATGTCCAATATATTGTTCTACTTCTATAGACTTCAAATGAAAAAGTAACTATCATTAGTATGGTTATTTCTTATACAGTGTTTTTAGGATCTAACACAGAGTATCAGAATGGACTAAATAACTTAAAGTATGATTTTGATTAGCTATTTGGGAAGGCTTTATTTTGAAATAAATTTGCAGATAAGTTACAATTAACAGAAAATAATACATTATTTTAGAGAGCATTTCCAAACACGCCCTCTGCAATCTGGATACTGAGAATATAAAATTTTAATCTATACTCTTGTAAGGACAGCATGAAGTTAAATTTTAGATAACCTTCCAGTTCAATTATGTGAAGTGGCATTACAGTATTTTACAGGATGCACAGATGAAAAGCCATTACCAGGGATTTGTCACTATTTCACAACTGTGAACAACTCTCGGCAAGGCTTTTAACCAGCAGTTAAAAACTCCCTTGTGTCCTCATCTTGCAGTAACTTTTTATTCCACTGGAAACACTTTAAACATCTAGTTTCCTCTGTCATGAGCACTCACAGAGCTCAGACATCTGCAGCCTGATTTCCTTGTGTTGCAAACATCCTCTCAAAGTACAAAATGAGAGCAGCCGTCACTGTAAGCCAACACATTTATGCCAGGTTTTCAGCCAACTCTTAAATACAGTTGAGGGTTTTTGTGCACAGAAACATATGGACTGAACTGAAATGAATAACAGATAGATTTTTGAAATCTGCCTATCCACTTTATGAGATGTCTCAAAAGTGCAATGGGTGATGACACGAAGTGCTCAAACTCAGACTTGTCTAACTCGGGGGGGACTGAGCTGAAGCACCTCCACTTTCTTAAAGGTCACTGAAGGGACTCATGCACCTCCACATCCAATTTAGAGACAAGGTGTAAAAACAAAACAGCAGAGGTTCTTGCTGTGACAGAAATGAGCAAAAGTTGCATACGTTGCTTCCAATAAAAGGCAAAATTGTACTGCAAGAAGCACGAATGAACAGCTGGAATTTGTTCACTTCAGTACTTTGTCCTTTCCTCCTTCTCTTGGTTCAAATACTACAACATAACAAAAGAACATTGTAAGGTAGCAAGTAAACTTCAGATTGGTGTCACATAGCACCTTTCCAGATAACTGTAACCACACAAGGGAAACTTAATGAGGAGCAGAAGCCATCAATGTTTCAGGAAGCTGCAAGGTTCTGGCCCTTAGGCACAATGGGTCAGGAGCTGGGGCTGATAACACAGTTGGCAAGACAGGGTTTCACCAGGCAGGTGGCATGTGCCATTGTCCTCAAGTAAAGCAAGGGCCAGGGATGGTGGCCAGGTTCAAAAAGGAGATCATGAGGCAATTTTGAGGTGATGAGGCAGGCCTGAGGTCAAGCTAGGGAGTCAGATCAAGTCCTAAGTAGCCAGGGCTAGACAAAGCCCTGTGGTCTCTGGGAAAGGCCCCTGGTGACAAGTCAGGTCCAAGGTCAAACCAAGAAATCAGTCCATGGTTCATAGTTAAGATCAGCAGGGCCCTTGGCCAGGCTCAGACATGGCTGTGGCTGAGCTGGTAAAAGACACAGTCATGGCTCAGGCAGACACGGAAGATCCAGGGCTGCAGAGCCCACAGGTAGAGGATATGGAGTAAAAACCCAAATGACAGTATTTCACATTGTTGGTAGGACAGCACTGCATCTCTCCCCAGATGTCACGCGCCAGACATCATCTGCCTGTCACCTTCTCCATCTGCCCGGAGTGCAAGAGAGAGGTGCCAAGAGCAGGCAGGTCACCCGTGCCTTAGAGCAGATGCTTGATCTAAAGAACAGTCCCGGACCCCCAAAATTCCCAACCAGGACCAGCATAGCTCTGTCCTATCACCTGGGCGCATCCAAGAGGAGGATGCATCCCCCTCATCACACCATCACACAGACCTGTGCTCACCCTGGGACCAGATGCCTGCACTCCTTTCCTCCTTTCATGTGATGCAGGAAAAGCTGTTGCACATATTGGGACTCCAGGACACTGAGAGGTCTGCCCATGTGGGATGCAATTATGTTGGATATTTTCATACAGTTCAACAGAAATGTAAATGTCAGCAACAAATATCTTTGTCAGATTTCCAAAGAATGAACAATGTACTCCCTCACAGACAAAAGGGATTGTTTCTGAACATGATCTCTGCCTTCAGGCTGTAGGACAATGCCTTTTTAGTGGTCTCCATCAAACTTTGTTTGAAATTATGTTAGTAACTGGCAGAATTTTTTAATTAGACCACCAAATGGCAACCTTAATGCACAGGATATACAGTCATGGGCTTTTACTTTGAATTTCATTTATTGTCTAGAGTAAAAGAATTAGCAAGAAGAGGAACTGGTTACTACAAAAGCATGATAACTACTTCAATCCCTAGCTTTAAACATACAGTAATTAATCAATTAATGCAGATCACATATGTCAAGGAAAAGACTGAGTATATAGGATGAAGTCAGCATTATCCTTTTGTATAGTTTTATGAATGATCTAATGTTGTAACTCACTCAAGATACTTCCAATTTACAGCAATACATAAGCAGACAGTAGAATCATAAATAAATTAAAGAGCTAATCCATATTAACAATAATTTTAAAAAAAAGAAGTAATTGTTTCTGGTGAACTTAAGAGATTTTCATATTCATTGTGGAATAGAAATGCATCATGACTTTCTGCATTCAGAGCTGAATCAGAAAAGCAAAGGCAAGAGCCCTTAGAAATTATGCATTCATGCCCATATAACTTTAGCACATGCTTACAATTAGCCATTACCTTGAATGCATTTAAGAAAAAAAAACCAATTCTGAATTTAAGAATAAGTTAAAATGGTCACAAGTACTTCTGATGTCTTAATACTCTTTTTTAAAATGAGCTTTATCGCAAAGGGCATTTTCAGGACTAATTAACTACTACTTCTGAAAGGGAAGTATTTTCACACCCTCTGATGTACCATTTCATGTATTGCTATTCCATGTCTTCCCTTTGCATTTCCAGTGCACAAGCCTTTGTTACTTCTTCATCAGAATGTTTGTGCATATATGTATATATATGCACATTTTAGAAATAAATGTATTGTTGTCTGCAGCTGTATAAGGTTTAAGAAAATTTAGCTCAGCTTAGAAACCTTTTTAATTCATTCCTTACATACATTTATTAATGTTTCAACTCACAAGCTGGAAGAAAAATGATATATTGAACAAAAAAAAAAGGTATCTTGAAATGAATTTAAAAAGGAAGTTATTCATGGGAATTTTGAGGGCATAAACCCCCTTCTGAAAACAGCTTATGTTTTATATGATAGTGTATGTTCACCAGCTAAGGTCCCCTATCCACGGGCTTAAATTGCAAGTCCATGGAAATAAGTTATTTGATTTCTTGAAAACAATTAAACTGAATCAATTTCTAGTTATCTTTGGTCATGTTCTTTAAATTAAAAGAAACAAAAAATTTTATTATTCTATAACTGGCTTTTCATCTGAAGAAAGTATCATGCATTTATAATTTTGAACACTGCTTAACTTCATATTTTCATCTGAAGACTTCCCTTGATGTTGTGTGTAGTTGTATGGCATTGATTTCAGAATAAGCTTCTCAGCCAAGGTGTGATCAGTTATATAGACAGGCTCACTGCACATCCTTATATCTGAAATATCCCTGGAGGCTTTTACCATTTCTCAGTGTCATAGATTTTAATCTTTATGAAATGAAATCCAAAATTACCAAATAGAAAGTATCTCTCACTTCAAGTACAGTACATGGTAATCACAAGAACCCCATGATCCAAAATACAAGATGCATTTAGGGACTATTCCACAGTCCATTGAGGTCAAAGTCCATCCTAAGTTATATTATTCCAAGATCGTGAGTTCATTCATTTGCTATGAATCTCCTCCCAAATTTCCTCCTTAGAAGGAAAAAAAAATAGATTCCATAACATGAAAATAATTAGATCTCAAACATATTTCACCTTCATGTGTAATATTTTTTAGAAGTCATAATAATACAAAATAAATCTCCTATATGTAATGAAGCCAAATCAAAGTTTTAATGTCTCTGAATGCAATCACAAGTGAAATCTTTATTCTTTTAATACCAAAAGAGGAATTAAGTCCTGCTTAGGCTGGAAGAACAAATGTTGACTAAAATGTAGATAAGCATTTAGTACAAAACTTGTAACTTGTGCCTCCTGGACACCCATGAAAACATCCCTGTAGTTCAAACTGACTCAAAGTTCTCTGACTCAGTGCATTTCTATAGCAATGTGGTTAAATTATTAACAATTATTAACCTGAACTGAGTTGCAACATGCATCTGTGCAGTTTGACCCTAATCACACCGCTGTTGGAGTGGAACTAGATCATACCTTGCTCACACCATCACAGACAATACCTGAAAATGAAAAGGCTAAAAATAACCCGAACTCATATTAGCGATAAGAAAGTTAAAACTTGTTGAACTGTCCAGAATTTGTGTGGTAGGGTGAGACAGGGAGATACAGGAGGTTCAATAAATGGCAATGGATTCATATTTAAAATTAGGTTGGCACTGCTGCTAAACCACAGGACCGGAATTCAGGTCTGGGTTTCATTGCTGTCTGCATCACAGACACATTTTAGATGACTCTCCATAACCTTAGTTCATTTAGATACCAAGATACATATTTACAAGAGATAAATTAGATGCTTATGGGAGGCAGGTGCTTAAAGCACCTTCCTCAGTCAGTGCAACCCTTATTCTGTCGCCAGTGCTACGGCATAAAATGGGAATAAAGGCATCCTGCATACACATTTTCCTCTTCAAATTTTCCACATTTCAAGGGCCCTTACTGATTCCTTTGTCCCTGTTTTCTTTGTACGTTACCTAGCACAAAACCTCAGGATTATTAGAAAGCCTAGGGACCTTTAAATAAAGTGATATACCAGTAAGTACCCACCACACTCTTAATTCAGTCTCTACCAGAACAATTTCTCACTGTTAGCAACAACCTTTGGTGAAAGACAACATGTCAGTGTACTCTCAGGGAATTTGGACAGTTTTCTAATTAATTTCTGAACATTTGTAGCACAAACGAAGCATCAGTAAATTATGCTTAGAGTATTTGGATCACTTCCAACCTCATTTTCTTCTGTTCTCCCTCTTCTTTCACTAGAAGAGGCAGATACGGTTAAAATCACACTACAAAAATATTTCTTTAGAGAACACTTGCAGCAATTACCATTTTTATAAACCTTATTCTTTTATGCTTAGGTTTTGTCCTCAGCTGATCTTGTTTCAGGTCAAGAAGTGACCCAATAAATGCAAGAAGCAGACACTCTAGACTTCCTGCTTAAGTATAGTTCAACGTAAAGCATGTTAATGGTAAAGTCTCTCAAGAGCACTTATGAGACAGAGAAACTCTTAAAGGAATTCTTCATACACTTGTTTACATTAGAATTTATAGCATTACCCTTAAAATTATCACTTCACCACATAAAATCCACTGTGCCTATAAAATGTTACATCGAAAGCATCGAAAGACCCTACTTAGGTCTGTCAAGTTTAAGTCAGGACTTGGGTGAAAGGTCTTGGTAAGAGTCTCATTCAAAGTCTGCATTGCATAGCTCACAACATGTTGCCAAGACATCTCCTTTCACAGTGCTGCAGGGACTAAGGTCAGGGTTGTCCTGCTGTGGGTCCCAAACAAAACAGCTTTCTCAAATGACCCACTTTATTTCCTGATTTGAGAGTTAAGGGGCAGCACCAAGTCCTTTCTGAAAAAATGTCTTCGTCTAATTGTCAGGTATTTCATTAAGAAAAACACCACCAAGACAAGCTCTTCTCCCACAGCTTGACTAATTGTGGTGGCTTCCTTCCTAAAACTCAGAGGTCGTCTGCCCTGGCAGCCACAATTATATAAAGTGCTGCAGTTCAAAGCAGAGACTAAGGCAGCCAAATCAAACAACCAGATCCATCTACCACTCATTTAAATTCCACTTCTATATTAAACATCATCTTTACTGTGGTCTTATGTTGCCCTTATAATACACGTCCCACACAGCAAGCAGCCCCTTTCACTGGCTCAGTTACCGGGCTCAGTGTATAGACCCTGTAAAAGTCATTATGGCAATGTAATTTCTAGTTTGCATTTTCACTATAGCAAAATCTCACAGGGATCAGACCCACTTATGGTCTTAACTAAAACTAGCCATCTGACTTAATTAACATTTAGAATTCATCAAACCTTGCAGGGCTCATACTGGGCTCTGGGGCAGCTTGGCAGTGCTCACATTGGGCTCCTGCTGGGTCTATGTCTCTGGTAGCAGCGTTTTTCCACCATATGACACACTTGGTGTTAAAGCTAGGAAGAATGAAACAAAAAAAATAAAATCAGTTTCACAGCATCTCCACATCACACAACAAACACACCACAAAGCACAGGGAGAACAGGAGGCAGAAATAGTTAAGATCAGCAGGAACTAAGATAAACTCACATTGCTCTTATATATTTGCTCCATAAGTTGTAACCCAACAACAGTTTGTGTCTTTGTTAAATACCTTTCTGTGCAATACAAATCCTGAATGTATTTTTGTTTCTCTTTATATATGCACATTGATATTAAAAGCAGCATAAAGATTTGTTTCTCTGGAGGTACCAGAGATGATGGAAAGGTCTCCCAAAATTGGGAGTGATGTCTGTCAATAGGGAAACAGATATCCATTTGGGCCATCCAAAACATCCAAATTTTTCAAGACCAAAGTTCTATGCTCAGAGCACTGAACATTAATGGATGGACAGCTGCTGCTCATGGTTTTGGCTGCTTCAGGTGGGTCTGGAGCACACCTATGGAACTAGATCTCTTTATAACCTCTTTTCTCTTCGTGACCCCATAGCACATAGTCTTCACTCAAGCCTGCTTTGCATTTCTTCCTTCTTTGTCCCCAAGTGGCAAGTTACCAAGTAATACTCCAGTAACCACCAGAGACACAGCAGTTTTTTGATGACCTTAATGTGTGATGGCTTGATTAGTTATACTTTATGATGTGTTTTATTTTTCGCTCTATGTGAAAATGCAGTTGAATGTAAAAACCTGTTCATTAAGAGCTATCATGAGATTAAGTACTTCCAAAATGTTTAAACACAATGATATTGAGAAAAGAAAGTCAGCTGTGTAAACATACTTTCACAAAGTGTAACATAAAAGGCAAAGTTCAAACATTTAGCATGAATATCCACTACAATTTTAGTTTTTACCTTCTTAATGCTTCAAAAATTATTTTGTAATTTGATGTTCTCTGTTCCTCAGGGAAGAAGTATTATAATTATAATTATTAAGAAAAGCATCATAAGTCCTACATTTTGTCACATTTGAAGACTCTAATATTGTGAAGACACAAAGCCTGTACATTTTTTTCACTGTATACCAGTGACTGCAGGCACTGAGAAGGAGCAATGGAAGTGCATGAGAAAGGCAAAAAATACTATATTCCAACACAGGTCTTTCCTGAGAAACTATTAATTTCCTACAGGACAAACAACATATTTGGTGGCAATGAAAATATGACAACTCTATCTATCAATCCAACCAAGTTTATCATGAGGTTTAAGCATTTCTTAACTGTCAAATTATAACATGTCCCTAAAAATAATAAACTACATTTTGAACTATCTGCCAAAATCACATAGGGGAAAAAAAAAAAGATACAAAAGATTATTTCCAAACCATAAATAATATTTTTGCAGTCATACTTGCATCCTTATTCCTGAAACCAATTTAGAAAACAATTGGACAGGGCAGCCTGGGAATAAAGAATCATTTGCCATTAGACTTTAATGTGTGATTACTTAATAATGTAATTGAAAGCATGACTAGCACATTACCAGTTTTCTATTGCCAGGAGATTAGATCGTAAATGATACAGAGCATTTCATGTCATTTTTTTATCCCATATTTTTTGTGACAAGAAGTTTTGCTTAATATTTGAATTTGCTTTTCTTCCTCAAATGCTGCAGAATCAAGGGTTTGTGGGAAGGAGGTTTGGTGAAGGAGAGGTGATAGGTCTCAATTCATCATTAATATGAGAAAACAAAAGATACTAATTGCCATGATTGCACTGGCAGATTTGTGGTGAAGGCCAATGATGTCTAAGCATATATAACTGACACAACAATGCACCTTTAGGACTCTATTTTTGGCTCTGATTCTGCGAATTAGAGTAAAATCCAAGAACTAACTGTGCAGCTTATGTCTGTTGGAGCAACTGCCTAGAAATGTGTTGAGTTATAGTGACTGCACCTCCTGGAGACCTGACCCAAATCATAGTACTCTACAAAGCCTCACGGTGTTTAAAGGCTTGATCTCCAACCAAGGTAGCCGGGCAAACCTGGGGAGGCTTTTGGAGGAGTTGTGTCCTTTTACACCTGCAGAGCCCCTAGACCTTCATTAAGAAGCTGCACTGAGAGCTACAGAAGAGCTACAGAAATTCAGGGCTCCCCCCTTGCACAGAAAACATTGACTTAACAGTGTTTTCCCTCCTTTGTCTTTACAGCCTTTACCTCCAAGCATCCTGTGGCTTCAGCAACTTTCACAACAAAAATTCCAAAGGCATTAGTGGTAAGGGGAGCTTGTTACCTCAGATCACCTAACGTGGCTAAGGCATCCTGGCCAAATTACTCCTTCCTTCCCAGAGTCCATCTAGTTTGCAAAAATGGCCCTCAACAGAAAATAATTAAAAGTTCAAGGGTTTTTGGAACGCTGGGATTTTTGCCCACACAGACTGGGGTGCACATTGCACCTTGCTGGTCCTTTTACAAAGAACTTGTGTCACCCCATCCACATGGGAGCCCCAGACCCAAGGAACTTGCCTGGCCCAGCAGTCCCTCTATACATACACCACAAACAAACACTATCAGACAAATCCAGTAGAGCTGTGCTGCCACAGAGCTATCATCAAATGCTATAGCATTCAAATTTGATTGACTGATGCCTTCAGATCACCTAAGATGTGCATTTCACATCTTAAGGGCAGAGGTTTCTAGGATTTTAAACCCAGAGGAGAATTCAAGAGGGAACTGTGAGGAGCTGAAATTCACAGTGATCTCCCTTGCAACCCATTCTCACACGTTTTTCATCAAAGTGCAGGGAACGGAGCTTGAGTAAGGATTGTGGCATTTGGCTCACAGGCTTTGTTTTGTCTTTATCCTATTTTGCTGAATGTCAGATAACCACAGAGGCAATACAGAACTCCAAGAAGAGCGGATGTTCCAGAATAGGAATTATCATTCACAGGCAACAGTCCCTCTCCCCTGTCACACCACTAGTACTGAAACCAAGAAGAAAAAAATAAAACAATAACTGCAAGGTGGCAAGGCACAGAGTCTTCCTTCCAGAGACTGATTCTGGGCTAACTTTCCCTCCAGTAAAAAACATGACTGCATCTTGACAGGGGCCCTTCTACTATAACATGCAATTCATTATTCAAGAGAAACTTTTTATTACAAGACTTCTTATAAAAATAATTTGCTTCCCAGCTGCTTTTACATGCTTTTCTTAAACTTCTTTTCACAGTACTGAATTAGAACAAACCAGATTACTTCCCTCTAATTTGTCCTAGTGACCTACCATATACATTAATAAAGGGGTATTTTTTCCTGTCTATAGCTCTGTTTTCACTGAAGAAAGCTATGCCAGTTGCATTAAAATACTTTTAACCTATTCGATTCATGACAGTGGAAGTACCAGAGCCTTCTGGGCTTTGTAATGTAATAGCATCCCTTTATCACGTTGAATGGTTTATTGGAACCAGCTTGTACAGATGATTTAGTTTACCATAGTGAGGCCACAACTGCAGGGCTCCAATCTCTGTTTGGGGACTCTTCTATAATTTTCAGTCTTTCCAGTTTGGCCTTCAAATGGGTTTGCTTTTTCAGGTGTTTTCTGTTTGTGGGTTTTTTTAGGGGCATTACGGGAGTTTGTGTGGTTTCTGTGGGTTTTTTTATCTGTTTGCTTCCTTTAAATTCATTTTCTTATATAACATCAGTTAGAATTTTCATTATTTGCCCTCTTGGTACATATATTCTTAAGATAAGACCTAGTCTAGATAACGTCCATTTTGTGACATTGTGACATTTTGTGGCCACTCATTTTCCTCAAAACAGCAATCAGTTTTATCCAACATGAGGCAGAAACCTTTGCCAATTTTATGTAGAAATTCTAATATAAGAAATATTACTAGGACAAGTGTCCTCACTCAGTAGACAAAGACAAGCATATCAGAGATCTAAGGCTGCACACAGACTGGGTCAGCTGATGAGCCTGGTGACTTTATGTAGCAGCTAGCATGGCTTCTAGCATAAGTCTGTGAATTTTAACCTACCTTTTGCTATGGCAGGCATAAATGAAAAACTATCACACACTTGTCCCAAACAATCAGTTTTGCTGTGCTCAGGGAACTACATGGCCGAACCATGCAAATGACCTGTTGATCATCAAGAAGTACAAAAGTGCCTGGAACAGGCAGACTACAAGCACCACCAATAGAACATGCATCTGTGAAAAAAATCCACTTAGCTTTACACTGTCATTTGGACTTAAACCGTGACACTTTGGCAGAAGAGAGCATTCCTTCCAGGTCATTTAATGGAGTCTCTGCACATGATAATCTGCTGCTCATCTTATAATATGATTCTGTGTCTGGGTATATTAACAATCACACAGATAAAATATTCTCTTTCAGCATACAGATGAGTATATAAAAACATAACTCAACTTTCTACAGCTTTTTATGATTACACTTACATAAAAAAGCATTTTAATTGCATTACAAATCAAGATTTACCATGAATATATAGAAAAATATCCAAGCAGTCTCTTTGTTACTTCTAAAATTTTTCTTAAATGGTAGACTTTCACGCACTTTAGTGTGAGGTTTGCACTGGCACCAAAGCGAGATTCTTGCCTCAAAAACATGCAGCTGCCTCCACTACCTTGAGCTGTTGAGCAGCGTGGATTTGACTCAGTTTCACTTGCCTTTGAAGATTTCCTAAAAATACTTGCCTAGAAAATACTTGCCTAGTGCGCTTCTCTGTCTTTAGAGTAATTCTGACAAGGGGCAGGCACAATATAGGGGATTTTGCATCCTTTATGTAAAGACATTCCATGATGCCGGGGGGCAGGTTGGAGAGGAGATCATTTTGAGTCTGCTATTTTTTCCCGTCCAGAAGAAAATTAGACAGTAGAAAAGTCTGAGGCCAAACTTATAAGACTTTCTAGGCACTCCAGAGGAAGGGAGGAGTGAGGAGATGAAGAGACTAATGAAGATTTTCCAGAAGTGTGCTGGTGGACAGAAGCAAAGTCCTTCAGTGAAAGGACAAAAAGCAACAGTTACAAATAGCAACAAGGGAAATTCTGATTGTGTGTGTATATGTGTATATATATATATACACATATAAAATTCATCACAATAAGCATGTCCAGGTACTGAAACAAGTTGTCCAGAGAGGCAGAGAACTTTACATCTTAAGGATTTCCAGATCCTTGTCCAAGTGCCTGAACATCCTTATCCAAAATTGAACAGGGCAAGATGAGCAACCTTGAGCAGGAAAGACTAAATGACCTCCATAAATTCTCTCCAGTCTAAATTTTTCTAAGATTCCTCTATTCCATGTTCACACACTCTCAGAGAAAGGGTGATAGTAGGAGTAGATGGTTATAGGCTCTACAGTCACTGATACAAAAGTTAGCAGGTACTGTCACTGGTACATAATGTCTACAGTCTTTGAGAATATTGAAGAAAATCAGCCAAAGAGACCAAATGACAGAACCTCCATAGAACAAATGATTTCTACTGTCTGGTGTGCAGTAATTATGTCTCAGTGCAGAACCAGAAGAAATCTACTTTGGCCTTGGAGAGGATATTGCTCTGTATCTCAGAAAATGCAATCACAGCAGGTACAGGGATAGACATTCACTAAATCTAGAAGATGAAAAAAGAATCCATTGTGTGCACATTAAAGAATTTCAACACCTGCCCTTTCTTATGAAAACATTTTCCTCACAGTATTGTCACATCAGCAAAGCTTGCAGTGTCCACTGTACAAGTACCAGTTGTGACCATCAGATACCCAGATCAGAACTAATCCATTCTGAACTCCTGCCATTTTCTTCCACTACTTGACTTCTCTGGATCAGAGGATGCAAATTGCCCTGGACTACATCAAATCAAGAGTAGTTTGTCTAATATGGACAAATTTCTTCTGGTGATGTGCTGGTAAATGAGACCACAAAACCCATTATTCCATTGAACTCCCATCACATGTGAATCCAGGTTCACAGGATTAGAAGGTGAAGACATAACTCCAATCGACCACAGAGCCTCCAGTATGTAAATTAGATTTGGCTAGTTCTGTGCAACAGAGCTATCAAGTAAACCGGTGAAACATATCATAAGAAACCAGATACAGCAGCCTGAAGTAAACTACAGTTGGTTTGTCAAACCTTATAAATACAGTTCTCTTGACTGAAATAAATTATCCCTGCCAGTTAGTCCAATTTGGGGAATTACTTGGGAATGTTACCTCATGACTCAAAAAGTTCTGCCATAGTTACAACACATGGAATGTATTAAGTGAACACTCCAAAATTCTTTTGGGATTCATTTTTTATTACAAGTCCTGACAGGATTTTTTATTTTCTCTCTAACAGCTTTTTGTCTTTTACTATCCATATCACTGTACACCAAGTGTAGACTGGTCCTGGAGAACTCTAACCCTTCTTCCTAAACTTCTAAACACCTACACAACTTTTCCCAGTTCAACACCCATAAAGCCACCAAAACCTCAACCATATTACTTTGTGCTGATTTATTTCTCTCACATCTGAAGTGAATCAGTACTTGGCCATCTCCAGGACATGGTCTTATTACAAAGAACACATTGTTAATTAAGCACTGGCTGATTTGAATTATCTGGCCAGCTACAGAGAGGCAAAGCAATCTCCTACAGCACTGGCACAGATGTCACAGGCCAATATGGTTTATCTATATCCACCTAGCCCTATTGAACTCTACAGAAATTACTCTCACCAGTAGAAGAGAGATTCATTCAATTTTAAGATACAGTCAAGATGCCTAGAATATTTTGGATTATCAAAGAGCCTTCTGGCATTTTTAAAATAAGAACAGCAACATTAGCTTCATCACTAGGACTGAACTTGATAGTGGGAAATTACATCTAGGAGCTGGAACTGTATCAAAAAGAAATTCCTTTACAACATCACTGTATGCTCTTAAACCACTGCTAGCTTTTGCCCCAGAGACAGGATATACTTCAGTGATGTGTGAAGTAATCTCTGTATACTTTGCAGTTAGGTTTACTATTCTTTTTGTCATTCCTCAAGATAAAATGGCACTAGCCAGAGGAAAGAGTATATTTCAAGATTAGGGAGGTTTGTGTTGGTTTGTTGGTTTTGTTTTGTTGGGGGTTTTTTCCCTCCATTTTTGTGTCCACCAGTCCAGCTGGTGGAGACTAGTATCTAGTCTTCCTTCTTAAAAGGCATTCCATGACTTGACTGCTGTGAATAAATGTTCCTCATCCTGGTATCTGCCAGCAGCACGCAGACAGAGGTTTTCCCCAGTATCATAGAAAATTCTCTGAGTAAGGTTAGACTAGATAACAGTAGCTTCCTCTCTACAGTTCCATTCCCAAAAAGTTACAGTCATCCCCATAATTGTTATACAATTGAATAATTTTCTAAAACTGTAGCAGCAACATTTTGATAGACACTGTAGAAATAAACTAGCGTAATGGTTTTCATTTTCTAAAGTTTTGTTACATGTACTGTAATAAAATATTCTAATGAGATCTCTGGGGACATATATCGTATTGAAGAACACATGCTGAACAAACATCACCAAATAGTCTCCCTTCAGTATGCTAGAAGAAAGGGAAAACATGTTTCCTTCATTCACCACTCCAATTCAATGCTCTGTCAACTGGCTGCTATTGGCAGGCCTACTCTGGTAAATTTTCCACTACTTGCTCCTGATGCCTCTTCCACATAAAAAGCCAGAGCACTAATTTAAAACAAAGTAAATATCTAAGTCTCACACCAGATTGGTCTAACATATTTAGTTTGAGCACAAGTATCACCTTTTATGGTTTAGTTTAACCTGCTCAGGAAGGGGTCTAAGGTTGGTCGAAATCCTAAGCTACATACAAGGCACTGGGTACATTCAGCATTTCTATAGCTGGTAAAACATTTCTATACAGCCAACAACACCACATATTGTTGAACTCATGCTTAATGTTAATCCATTTTAGAGTAAACTGAAAAATAGTACAGATGTGTTCCCGCATCACGTTAGTGTTGTTTGATCAATCCATATGAACGTTAAAAGTAACTTCTAAAACCCCTTGGTTACCTCAAATTTTTAGCCAATTAGTCTTTTCAGAATATAGTTGCCTATGGAGCTATATAGACCCACATTTTATGGAGGCGTTCTCTCAGGAAACTTGGTAGCCCTAAAAATGATGATCAAGGCTGTGTATTTGATTTGGAGCATCCACAAAATCAGTATAAAGACTGGCAAAATCTTGGGGACTATCTCCCTTTGAGGAAGATAGATACCATTTTTTGCTCAGAGTATCTCTTCAGAGTCCTACTGATGGCATCAAACTATGGCTAAAGTCACCAAACTGCAAATCATCCCCAGTGCTGCACTGCACAAGGTTATGAGCAGCCCTGATGCAGCAGAGGTGATGCACCTGTCATGCATCACCAATATGCATTATCTGTCAAAGCAATATTTTTCCAGCTCCTACTGACCCTGGCTTTGTTAAAGTAATTTTCTCCTATGGATATTACTGCAACTATGGCAACCATAAGAGAGCTAACATTTGCCTAAATAAACCAAACAATCACAAAGTCACCAGTAGACGCAATGCAAAAGTAATTCACAAAAGGTTAAATGCTTCTGCCCATCAAGAACCTGACCCTTTTGGCAAGGGCCTTATTTGAAAAATACTTGGTGGTCATGAATGCAGTGATTGTCCTTTTCTTTGCCCTTTTCATCCTGGCTAATCTGTAAATAACATTGACTGGTAAGTATCAGAAAATTTCATTTTAACCACAGCCAGAAAATATGAAGAACTAAATTTTAAAAAAACTACATGCCTTTTTTTTTTTTTCTAATTGTGTATATACATGTATCAACATTGATGTATCTGTTTCAGAAGAATATACAATTAGGAAACCCAGTGGAAAGCTGCCTTCAGTTTTATCTTCACAATTCATGTTTTTGATATAAATTTTAGTGACAAAAACACTAGTATTGATTTTACATCTACAACAGAGAACAAATAAAATATTATATTTTAAGTTACAAAAAACTGTTGAAGGTTCTTTCTTGTATGCCATAACCAGAAAATCAGCATTAAATTGAGCAACACTTCTCACTTTGGATACTCCTGTGCAATTAAAGGGTACTGTGTCTAAAAGGAAGAATAGAATCAGTCAAGAATAGTCAAGTCTCTGACAGATTTTGGAAGGGCACAGAGCTGCTGGTAGGACAGGTTCAAATATGTATGTTTTTAAACAAAATAAAATCACATAAACCTGATAGCACTTGCCGACAAGCTACAGCAGATTGACACAATAGTTTGGACAGATTATCAACCCAAAACTGTTAAGGTGAACGCTGTCATTAGTAGAGCAGCTAAAAACATTTAAGAAGACACTAGGATTTCAGCTAGAATCTGATCAGAAGTTTTCCAGTACATTTTTTTTAAAATAAAACTTCTCTTCAAAAAGGTAAACTATCAAAACACAAGCTTATTTGAAGGAAGGGAAGGGTAAAATGATAGTTTCTTTATAGACTTTTTAAAATATAGTGTCCTGTGAATTTTCCTTTCAGAGGGAGGAACCAAAAGGGATGAAACACTGGAGCCATTTGGGAATTTGATAAAAGTGCACTAGTTCAAAAATGGAAATAAAAGACAGCTGTTCCTATCCATCCTGGCCCAGGACACTTGGACATCCTCTTCTTACCTTCCCTGCTGTCGAAAGTGCAGTCAGGGCTACAACACACTTGGTACCAGCTTCAGTCTGACAAGTCACAGGCAAAAGAGAAAAGTAGGCAAGCAAGAAACCAAACAAGAAAACCAAGAGCACCAACTGCCTCAGGGAGGAAAGGAAAATTAGTCTATTTTTGCTATGAATTGTTCCTAAAGATACTTCACAAATGTGCTTAAGGGTGTGGCATAAAACCTTATTAGCCAAGAAAATGAATGCCATAATCCTCTGAACACTGCTTGGAAACAAATATTTAAAACCAAAACACTTTTTTTTCCATATCTGCTTTTACCTGGCCTAATATACTGATAGTTAATGAGAAATTAAAGATATATGCCTTTGGTTGTTGTTGCTAATTAAAGAACAAAGTAGAATATTTTCATCTGTATCCATGATTCAAACAGTAGTTGAGCTTAAATAGGAATTATCTAAGGGTTGCAGGGTTTGTCCCACTATGTTACCTTTAATTACTCTTAACCTACATAAATAAGATAACAGTATCCCCAAAGTAAATGAGATGTCAGCCTTCAGCTTGTTTCAACAGCCTGTTCAACCCATTGAAGGCACTGAAAATCTCCACTGACTTCAATGGACTTTGGATCAAACCCATAAGTCTTTAAAGTATTTTGGATTAAAGTGGATTTGGCAGTTGTCCAAAGAGAAAACGACTTTAGAGCAGCAGAGGGGTTCCTGGGAATTGTCAGATGACAGGTTTTCCTATAGCAACAGACTTTCCTTACAGTATAATTGTATCAAGCCTGGCATTCGTTAAAAAAAAAAAAAAAAAAAAAAAAAAAAAACCCATTAAAAAAAATAATTTTTTTTAACAAAAGNATTATAGAAATCTATTTGTTTTAGCATAAGTATTGTGCCTATTTAAGTGTCTGGGTATTTATCTTTAGGGGAAGAAAAGCTTTATGGATAGCTAAATACACTCTGAATGCAGTTTAAGTATCTTCTCTTTAATGTTTTTAAGGTTTAACTTTAATATATGGCATTATTACTTTGTGGAAGAGAAATTAAACGTAATGTAGTGGAATCTAATGGCACATGATGTATCTAATCAAAGCTTAAGAGAGAGAATAATGTTTTATGGATAAGAGCTGCCACTCAAATTACAGCATTTTGTATTCCTTTAAATGAATAGATGTTGAGAAGACATCACTATTTCATGACTGGTATCTCAGTATTGTTTTAATAGTCACACATATATGCTGGTCACAGCTTCAGGGCTTGTGTTCCCCACCTCTGCTTGTCCTGGACTGCTCCGAGTTCTGGAGAGAAAAGTGAAAAAAGCACTGTGTGGTTTGTAAACCTTGAAATAAGAAAATTTCTTTCAGTTGTTTTTATCATTCAGCCTACATGATGATTTTCAACAAGCCGGCTTCTAGATGCTGTACAGTGCTCACCTCTCACTGACAGCAAGTGGTGGAGATGCAGTGAATGTCAGTGATTCACTGTCAGTGATTTCACTGGAATGAGCTGTAGGAGCACTGGATTGGAAGATATTTTCAGGCCACTAAGGTTGTCCCAGCTGCTAAGTCAGACAAGTGAAGCCCAAGCATGGGCATTACATTACTACTATCAATTTTTTTAATTCCAACTTCTAAAGCAGTCAGAAGGGTTTGGGGTTGTTGGTGTGGTATTTGTGTTGCCTTTCTTTTTTCACTCCCACTCTTCCTACCAGAGAGATGTTCCAGAACCTAAGTTCTCAAACAGAACAGAAACATCTTTCTAATATCCATTCTAATGAATTTATGGCTGTTTTATATCCATTTATTCTTGTGCCAGTGCTGATCATTCTTCCTTCCTGGCTTTTATTTCCTGACATATAAAGTCAGCAATGATGTCTCCCCCCCAGAGCTTTAGGAATTAAAGGGTGATTGTGCAGTAAAGCCTAGACTTGAGCAGCAGAAAACACATCCACTGCTGAGCTGTTCATCTTTCCTTAGGGTAGTGGTGTGCCAGCTTCAATAAGCCAACTTAGTTATATACAAAATACAAATCAGTCCTTGTCTAAAGATGTTACATTTTATATTGGCTATATTCTTTTAAAACTTACTAGCTTCACATTCTTTTTATTTTGCCACTTTGGGCATTTTTAGGGGCAACAACAAATTTCTACAAGAAAATATTAGTATCCATGTGATCACAGAACATTTAAAGATGAAACTAATAGATAGAAATGCCTCTACGAGAGAAGAAAGCAAAGGAGAAAATTTTCATGAGAAAACTTGTTTGTTTTGTTTCTTGCAAGAGACGAACAATTTTACTTTTATATTGATCAGTTCAGCTGTGACTGAGGAGTTCCTGCTTCATCAGCTGCCCAGCCTGGCTAACCAAGTGAACAAGGACCATTTCCATGTTTCTGGCTTTCAGAGATTATGTCATACTTACTGATAAGTAGAAAATAATATGAATAGCTAGAAATTAAGATGAACAAAGAAGAAAGTGACACAGTTCCAGCAAACACACCAAAAAACTGACAGAAGAAAAATCCCCAGCTGCACTCCTATTCAGAAGAGGTTAAATGCAAAAGATACAGTAATCAAATTCAGAGGAATTCTCATCTACTAAAAATAGCTTAATCATCCAAAGATCTGAGGCCTGCATGTTCTGAAAAGCAGGACACAAAATATGCTAAATCAAAGACGGTTTCCTTGGAGCACACGTTTTGAAGTATTACTTTTTAGCAGACTAAAAAGTAAATTTTTCATTCCACCCCATTAAGAGATCCTCCTACTGGGCTGCCATCCAATTGCAATTGATACCCTTTAAATTTCAACACTTTGACCTTCCCGACACAAAATTCTCTTCCTAGTAATTCTGTCTTAAGAGACACACAGATGAAAGAGACCAGGCAAAAAAGAAGCAGGAGGGAATTGTACACTAAGCATCAAATTTCACTTTATTGAATCTGGGAAAAGAGTGTAAAGTTTCCACTTCTCTCTTCAAGCCAGCATTGCAGATAGAATGAGCAAAAATGAGGATGTGCCACACTTTTAAGCACTCAGTACTTGTGTGCTGCCTGCCAACACTGTCTGGAAAGGCAGTACTCAATCTACTCAGGTGTGCTTCCCTAAACAAACAAAAACCAGAAACAAACAAATCCCTCCCTTGCTTCCCTCCCCCTCCCCCCCCAAAAAACAGCCACTAAAAAACACCACCACGAATTATGAGTTTGTTCTACAATCCAGAGTTGTTCGTGTATCTGTGGCTTTCAAAAGACTGTATAAAATCTCTTTGAACAATTCTGCAGATCAGTCAACCCATTGAGGAACATTCAGTAATGTTTAAAAAGGTTGTGGAAAGACATTATATTTGCAGAAAACCAAGTAACAAACAAAACCACAACTAAAGTAACAGACTGACATACTGGCAACGCCCCACAAACTCAGGCATCAGAAAATTTTACTTCCCCCTCTTCCAGATATTTATAAAAATATACAAGTCAAGGATTCTCATGCTCATCTAGGGGGCACCCTTCTCAACGCTCCACTCACAAGTGGATGAAAACATGCACAATAGGACACAGCCTCTTAATGATTTTATCCCTTTGATGAATGTAATGTCAATACCTACCTACTATCCAACTATTATTATTATTATAACAATAGTAATTATTGTACCATCTAAACAAAGAAATTTCAACCAAGAAATAAAATTCAATACATAGAATTAAGCTTTTAACCACTGTATATATATGAATATGTATGTCTATAAACATCTTTTTTTCTTATTCTAGTCCATCAGCTCTATTTCTTATGGAGCTGGATGAGTCACCTCAGTGAACAGCAATTACATTTAGGCATTAGGATTTCCCACACGTGTATTTCAAACTGTTTAAATGTTTAACTTACAAATTCATTAATATACCCAGGAACAACACTAATACTCTACCAGCTTTAGTATCAGGCAAAGGGACACAGGATATCAGTTTATTTAATCCTTGATCAAGCCATACTCTTGGAAAGACCAATGATATTTTGATGCAATGAAGGCATGTACACAACTTACCAAATAATATTAAGGATACCTAATACCACTTACAAAGTCAGTGCCTGCAAATGCCAGCAAACATGCAGAAGTCTGGGTTTTACCTTACTACCCTGACCAAGTTAAACTATAGAGCTCTAAGTTCCTAAATCACCTGGCAGGCCATTTGTACTGCAGAAGGTGTGAATTACGGTTCTTTGACTCCTTATGTTTTCTTCCTTACTGCAGAGCTGCTCCAATGACTTATATCTTGGGCACTACCACAAGATGGATGTTTCAGAGCATTTGCAGTGGGGAGTGAATGTAATAGTGATTCTTAAATGACTGCAGGAAATACTTTTGGTGTTTTAAAGCGTGAGGAAGAAAATATCTAACATGATTCTTTAAATTTTTTTTTTCAGCTTTCCTATTATAAAACACAATTAATTTAACAGAAGGACCTAAATTGGCAATATTAAGTGAAAGCTACAGAGACATCTGAGTACTGACACAGCATGTTAATATAAACGAAGCCCTTACTAATATTAAAAATATGCTTATGAAATACCAATTATTTTCTTTACATGTTACCCTTGTGAATTGTCAAATAATTGCAGAAACAATTAAAAAATAACATATTTCTTGAAATATGCACAGTAAAAATTACAATATTTGTTATTTGTATTGTGTTGATTCATATTTCCTTTACTCTCTATCACAAATTTAACATTATCCATCTGTGGTTTCAACTATTTTACAGATGCAACTTGTTGTGGAGATCAAGAGGATAGAATCAATTTCCATTGTAGAAATAGCAAGAGGAAGGAATGAAGAATGACTAGGAAAAAACCCTCATACCTAAGAAATTGCTACTGGAGAGATTTGCAGCTTCCAGGAACTAAAATGCACTATGAGTTTCTTTCCAAAATAACTTCCTTCAAACATCATAAATTCAATGCAAGACAGGCTTCAGAAACCCAGGTAAAGAGAGATTTGGGCTGTGAACTAAATGAGAGCCAGACAGGGACCATCAGTAAGGGTTGGTATTTGCACTATATGCCTAAGTTGCTCTGCACTGACAGCCCTACAAGAAAAACTAACAGTTTACAAGTAAAACTGAGATATTTTGTCTCCTAGAAACATCCAGTCTCTGCCAGCTCAAGACAGAAGCAAGGAACATGAAATGTGAATGTGATTTCCCTTGGGACTACATATTTTTACAGAAGACAGAGGCTAGATTCTTGACAGCTTTCTAGGATCTCATAACCTCAGATCTGCTTATATGGTTTTAGATCTCCTTATATGATGAATTATAGATTAAGAATCTCTCATTTATTTTGTCACCTAATTCTGATCAGAACATGACTCTCCCTCATATTTTCAAAATAATAATAGAGAATCTTGCGGGGGGAAAAGCAACAAAAATATATTTAAAAAATAAAGCAAAACATGAGAAGACCAACTAAGCCATGAACCCTTTTCACCATAAAACAAAACCAGTTTCCTTCTTAGGATCTAAAGTCACATGTAACCGACTAGAAGAATCACTTGTAAATACTAGCGGAATGGCTTGGCTGCACTGAGGTCAACAAGGTTTCTGCAACTGGTCTTCAGGTGCTGAGGTTTCACCTCATCCTTTGTAATCTCCTGGAATCAGGAGATTACAATATCAGAATCAATATCACCACACACAAGTCTGTCTGAGACAACATTTCTGCATGCAGAAGAAACCCATAATTCCTGCTCATTCATAGCAACCACAATTCAGTTAGTGTAATGGATGCCAGGGTTTAGCTAGGTTATCATCTGAAACAGGTTTAACAGAGAGCCTATAATCAGCAGGATTCTTGGGAAGACAAATAGCCTTGAAGGGATAATCACTATTTGGAAGTCAAGTTATGTAAAACATATTTCCCCCTGTGTTATTGCTTCAAGTTGTTTGATTGCACCTCGTATGTGTAAAGAGTGGAAATTATAGAATCTTCACCCTGAGTGGTTTAGGCTCTGTTGTTGTAATAGCTACTTAAGTTTTAAAGGGTTTTCTTGCCTTTTTCTTTTGGTCTTTCTTCATGCAGGTAAAAGCTGATAGGAGCAAAGTAATGAGGCGGGATAAAGAAATTCACAGCCAAGGAAAGTCTGCCAATTTTCTAAAACAGATGCCAATGCTTTTGGCACCTTCTTGTAGTTGACTAAAAACTGAGTCCAAATTTATCATCAAAGAGCTAGCCAGGCATGCAGATTGCACACATATCTCCCTCAAAGGGAAAGCTTACAAAGTTAAAAAAAACTTCACAGTATCACTCTCTCTTAAAACACAGATCAAATAACCCTCCTTCCTTCCTCCCAGCACAGACAGCACTATCTACTCCAGTGTACACACAATTGCATTTCTTTCTACTCTATTATCTATGTATATTGTACACATAACAGACAATAAGATATGCTAGGACTAAATATAATAAATCTGCACATACCAGTGTGTAGCTACTATTTACCCCCAAATATTCCCACTACAGAAACTGAACTGGAAAATGGTAGCATCAATAGACCAAATATCCCTGCTCTACTACAGACAAACTACTTCTTTCATGGTTTCATCCTGTCAGGAAGAGTGCCAAAGCCCGGGTCCATGACTTTCTTCAAGCAAAACATTTCCTCACATGTATTCTTCAAGCAACTACTAGAATTGCACAATGTAACTACAATACCACTACCCCTGGCTAGCCACGGTCTTCAAGGTACATGTGCATTGTTGGATCAAACCCAATTTCCCACATGCTTAAGTTTTGTTTATAAATAACATATTTCTGCCTGTGCTTGAAGACAAGTTATGGAATGGGAAGCATGAAAAAAAAGGTAACAGCTACTGTACTTTACAATTCTGTTTTTTTGCCCTTCTGTTTTCCTTCATTCTCAGTATCAGCCAACAGAAGAGCAAGCAGAAAAATCTTCACTTTCCAGTCTGGACATGGCAGCCCTGCTGCATTCTTAAAGTAGGCTGACAAGGTTTTTTTATGGGAAGAGTTGAAAAATGGAAGATACTTTTTAGAAAGAGCATTTTCTTCTAAGTACAGGAAATTAATACCGTTTTTAGCGATGTAATGCTTTAGTTTTCTGACCTGAGAGTGTGAATTGGCCTCAGTCATGCTAGGATTACAGTCCTGAAAATTTGTCTTGCACAGTCATAATATGTACATAGTCATAACATAATATGCATCATCATAGTGTGATGAAATACATTAAAGGTACAATAGAATGTGGAATAACACTGCATTAACATGCTCTTTTAACAGGCCATGCCATACTTACCATGAGGCAGATCCTTGGCTGGGGCAGACTCTTGTAACTCAACCCAAAGCTAAGCCAGCTATACGTAGCTTTGTTGAAAGACAGAGGGAAAAAGAAAAAAAAAGAAAAATTAGAAAGAAAACGAAAAAAAGGGAGAATAAATGAAAAAGGGGGAAAAAAGAGTTTGGGCATTTTGTTTTAGTTTTATTTTTCTATAGCTATACTTGACAATAAGAGGACAAACATTTTGACAGTGTGTGCATATTACACACACAAGTGGAAAACTGAGTCCATACATGTTTCTGTAAAGACCATACACATAGCAACTTTCCAAGGTTCTGCTTGTTCTCTCACACAGGAATGTGTTTTACAGACAAATAAAATATTATTCATTTTTCATTATAGTTATCATTTCAGGAAAGCAGAATGTTGCCAAAGTCACTTAATTTTCACATTCATTTTACAAAATGGAGATTACACTTTAAACAGATAAAAGAATCTAAATGAACTAGAACAGGCAAATACATTTTGTCAGTTTTGCTTGAATGTTATTAACTCAAGAGGTGAAGGTCATGCTTCATATCCTTTAAAAAAATGGCTTTCCTTTAAAATTGTATTTCTACAGTCTCATTCTGTAGAATGCTTTCTGAGATGGCTTTTTAATTTTCTCTAATTTTCAGATAAATAGACATACATACACCCCAAAAGTGACTTAACCCAAGACAACTACTTTAATAAGCTACATGTTCTCAATATCATTCTTAATGCATCACACATGCAATAGTCTCCTAGGACTATGTTCTGCCCTCTGCTATGCAGACAGCTTATTATTCAAAATATGCAATGAATCATTAATGATACACACCCGCAGAGGGGAGATCAGAATTAAGCCCTTAGTCGGTGTGTAATATTTGCTCTCAAACTTCATCTATCAGGAGCAATGGTACTTCACTTACCATTGCCAAAAAAACAAATTGGAAAAAAAAATTAAAAATTTATCAGATCTGTATTATTTGTCTCTGTGACCTCTACACCATGTATTAGGGACAGGTATTTTACTAAGTGCTCTCCTGTTTCTGCTTGTGCATAGATATAATGATCCATTTTGCTTCTTGTGCTGTCTTGTCATCCTATTGCTAAAGTAGCACCATTTTTGGTTTTGTTAACATGTATGATAAAGAAGCTTAGTTCCTTTTTCTACTTTTATTTCATTACCAAACATGAAAAGACTGGAAGTGGTGCCCTAGAAAGGAGAACCTCAAAACATATCCAGTTCCGAGATACCACCACTCACAACAAGCCATAATTTTAATTCTATAACTCCTGGAATTATTTTTCTGTCACATTTGTCTGCATTTATTTTTATGGAAAATAGGAAAAAAAGCTTTTCGTTACTTTGAACAAAACCTGCTTCTTGAACTATAATATTTTCTTAGACAACTACTGCTACAATATTTTGTCATAGGTGTCCAATTTAAAAAAAATAAACTGGAAAAAGTCATGCAAATTTAACACAAAGAAATTAAAAACCGTTTCAATTTTCCTTAATGTTTTTCTGTACACAGACTTTTTTTTAACTTGCTAAGCATGAATTATGGCAACCAAAGACCTTTTTCAATGTGCCCTTATTCTCTTTAAGCCAGACTCCAAATTACTAATAGAAGAGCACAGCCAAGTTAGACCTATCCATCTCTTTATCCATCATCTTAAAAGCTAGAGGAACATGAGCAGCAAGGAGTTTGCTGCAAGGCTCCACAAAGCAGTATTCAGATATGAAAGGGTGAAGAATGCATTTTGTGATTAAAACACTCCTATGGCTTCTGTGGCCCTATAGTGGGGTGCAGGAGAAGGAGGGAGGAAATTTTTAGATGGATTGTTGTCATAGACTGAAGAATTCTTTAGGAGTACAGTACATGTTTTTAATCAGACTTACAACCAGAGGTAAGTTCTTGCTAGCAGAGATTAAATAGCTAGAGAATAAAATGAAGTGGAGCAGTGCTGGGTAAAATTCACCTCTCGAACCAGGCCCAGCACCTTGAAGAAGCAACCTAACTTGCTCACTTTCTATAGATGATGAAGTTAAGCTGAGAGGAAGAAGCTCCTCTGGTGGGACCCACCACCCTGTGGAAACAACTTTTCTGTTAACAAAATTCAATAGACTGATGGGCAAATCCTAATCTATGTTGTCTTTATACGCAGGTACCACGCTGCTGCCAGATTAACAGATTGGTTTACAGTGAGATACTTTGGACACCTAACTGAGTCCTCCTGGTGAGCCCCTCCTGAGCTTCCTCATCTGCTAGCAAACATGAGACAGCTGACAGGTTTTTAAATGATGAACTCCTATGGGTCACATTACTTAATTATACAGTACATCCAGGGATACGCACATGGGTCTTTTATGGTAAATGATATGACTGTCTTAAAAACTCATTAATATGTCATTAACCAAGCAGACATTTACTAATTAAACAATTAGCCCCTCTCTTCTATTCCTTTGTTCCACTCAGAGATGCTCATTTACTGCAATCCCCACTCAGATTTTTTTTTCCTTTTAATTTCTTTTTCAGGAAAACTAAGTATCTATAAAACATTTCCTTTGCTTTTGTCTCAGTTTAGTCAAATGGGAAACCAAAACAAAGTCTAGATTCCCAGCTGGTGAAAATCAGCTTTATCTCATGGAAGTCAAAGGAGTTATGGTGATTTACTCCACCTGAGGATTTTGCTCCAGGCTTCCCAAATCCAAGTCATGTATTGATTTCAAATGCATTCTACTGTCAAAATATGCAGGCTTTGCCTGTCCAAACTGATACTGATTTTTACAAAACTTCCAGAAATGCATTCAACAGCCACTCTGAGCTGCATTATTATTAAATACAAACAAAACCCCCAACACCAATAAAGGAAGTATAAATATGCAAAGATCAAGGCCTGGAAGCAGATTATTCTGCATCACCATATGAAGTTAAACACCAAAGGAGCACGCTGTATTCTTACCTTTGAAATTCAAAGGATTTTTAATAATTTTACTTGAGCTGTTTTCTGCTGATAAATGTAGCTTGATCATGTTTGATGTGTTTTAACTGTGTAATAAACTCTGATACAAAGAAGGATTATCAAGTATCTCAAACTGGAATATGGTGAGCTTCTTTTTGGAGAGAAATCCCCCATTTATCCTTTATGATCAAAAAGTAAACAATTTTATTTCTACTCAAATGGCCATCTTTTTTTACTGTATATACACTAGTTTTACTAACATATAAATATCTGATATATAGAGGCTGAAAGAAAAAAAAGCAAAAACAATGATTCTTTTACTTCTTACATTACTAACATTTTAACTCCTATAGTTTTATTTTCTCTTACTTGCCACAAAAAAGTATTTCAGGGGCACCAGATCATTTCCAGAGGATTATAGAAAGGGTTCAACCAGGCAGCAGCAGAGGAAGAAAGACAAACCTTTTAAAAGACCCATCCTCATACTGATAACACAGTGAAGAATTGTGCCTTCGCTCTAATCCTTCCTGCACTTTAACTTCACTCAGAATCACACTAAACTGCAAATCAGATCCTAGAGGTTTGGGGGGGGGGGGGGGNAAACAAGTCCGGTGGGGTGGGGGGGGGGGGGGGGGTCACGAGCCTAAATAAAATACCACTTCAGCTACAAGGAGGAATTAAACCCTTGCCTTGAGTTTTCACCTGCCTTTGCAGGTGAGAAATCTGTGGCAGCTGGAAGCTGGTATAGTCCAGTAGCATAAGTCACCAGGGGTGATGAAGTAGCTTCAGAGTAGTTAAGTGCACCTTACGCGTCAGAATTCACCAGAACCCAGCAAGCCACCAGAAAAATTCCAACAGCTATGCTGCAGTGAAAGATCTGGCCTCAAATGTACGAGGTATAGTATGTGAAAAGGCCAAATAAATACAGTATTTAAGACCAAACAAAACTTGAGAAAGTTCTTGTTTAGGAGAAGGGTTCTGTGCACAGTCATGAGACAGAAGTCTTCCATATCCTTTGTGGGCAAGCAGAGTGTGGGTAATGATAACAAAGGGGTCTCCCACACTGCACTGTTGAAATGCCTCTTCCTAAACTGGAAGGACAGCAATAGGGGCTCTGGAAAAGTCAGACTCTGTCCTCCCTGGCTAAAAGTCCTGCCCAGCCACATCTTTAGAACCAGCAGCCCTTTGAAAAGTAAGTGTGGCTCCATTCTTGTTGATTTGTTTCTGGGGTCTGTGAGGGATCACATCAATTACAACCAGCAGAAACCTCCATCCTATGTTCACTGTCACTGACTGGAGGTGCTTTCAGGCCTTCAGGAGCACTGGCCATCCTGCAGAGGCACACCATGCTGCTACTCACAACTACATACAGCAGCTGTGCAGTTAGGACACTTGTCAGTAAGACAACACAAAGCCTATCACAGTGTAGACTTCTCTCCTGCACAATATCTATTAGGCATTAATTTTGTGCCAATAGCTCTTTTGCAGCAACCAGAAATTATAAAGAAGCTAAAGCCCAGATGAAAATTGATCTCTAAGAATGAATCCCTGAATTTCAGATTATGGGTTTTTTTATGCAAGATTTCTTCCTGAATTAGCACTAATTTAGATAATAAGGGCAGTGTGAGAATGGAAACACATATTATGAATGTCATGTAAATCATGCATAATTTTCATAGATTTTCAAGAGGCTTTAGACAGAAGAAATATCTTCTAGTATTTTTAGAATGAGCTAGATGTTTGCACATTTGCTACTAGCCAAACCACCCTAATTCTATAATCAGGTCATGGTTAAGCATTATGATGAAACCCTGTACTTTGGATCTTCATTTTCATCACTGCTACACAGACAAGAACACACAGGCAAGGCAGCTGCAGCCCCACTCTTTAATAGCTGCTGCATAGAAGGACAAATTTCCAGAACTGGAAACATAGAAGAGCAAGGTGGTATTTGCGTGAGAAAGACTTTCACAAAGGAAAGATCAATCCTCCCTCCACTGACTGAAGAGGAAATTAATTACTGCAGTTGGCAGAGGATAAATGATTCCAATTTACAGAGTTGTGTAATTATAGCAGCTGCAGAGTCGAAGACTGGATGCTAACTTTGAACCTCCACCCCAACATGACATTTCTACTTGCATTTAGTTCTGCCACTTGTGAGCATGTTGAAAGTTCTCTCACTGTGTCTTCATAATTATATGTTGGTTCAAAAATAATCATTGGCTCCATTGCATAGATGAAACCTTATCATCTGGTTAGCAAAAGGTATGTTGTATTGTCTTTGAAGTGCTGAAATCCCCACAGTGGAAAATTTATTAGGGGAAAGTGATGTTATGGCAACACAATTAATTCTGCCACAACATGCAGAATTAACTACACTGTTAAGGATTCAAAGAAGGGTTCAAAGGAAGAAAAATACTGTATGTCAAATCATAAAGTATAACCTTTGCATAAGGTCTAACAACAATATATTGTAAAAAGGCATCTCAGTGAGACATCCAGTTTAAAAAAAAAAAGGAAAAGAAATGGTTAAGGAGATGAGGAAACATCTTTAGTGTTTTATTTGTTTTTCTCATAGGAGGTTGTCAGTTATGCTTGTATAGAGAATTCCATTCTCTTTTTGAAGCCAAGAGGAAAGTTTTTAATCTCATCTTTAATCCTTTAAAATATGTAAGAGATTTAGACGTGAACAGGGTAAATTTGGCAGAAGATCCTAGCTGTGGAAGTAAGGTAATTTCTTTCAACTACTGATTGCCAAGGGAGTTCAAAGCCTGCCACCTAAACTATCTATCAATTCCAGCTACAAGCTGCAATCTACTGATTTTTTACATTTCTTTCTATTGATCAAAAATATTTAGAAAAGTCACCAGCAACGAGTGAGTGAAACGATGTGATTATTACAGACAGGGATGAGGGCTCTCTAGTGCTGTTGCTTTTTTCAGAACAAATGAAGAATGAAAGACATTTTCTCCAGCAATATGCACGAGAGCATCTGTTGTGACTGTAGTTATTTTATGCACCAACAAGAAAGGAGCTAGTCCACAAGAACAATTTCAGAAAGTATTAGAAAACTGGCAACAAAGAGCCAAACATTTCGCTTTTAGTACAAGGAGACTTTTGACTTTAACAGACAGTTTCGTACCGTCTAAAGGTCACATAAGCCTCAAGTACAAGGCAACCTGATTACATTCCATTACTGGAATATAGGTGTAGAAGCCACAGTATGACTTTTTCCCCTTAAGTACCTGTACAGCCATACATACACTGAAAACCCCTGCCATACACAACTATTAGGCAGTTGAACTGAGGTCAAATCCCATAGTATCCTCTAAGACTGTGTTCCTGTTATATTGAGCACTTCCTAATGGCAGTAAAAAACATTTCCCTTTTTTGGGGGTTTTGACTTTCAAAAGGCTACAGCAAAGCTGGAAAGTAAATACATTTATGTGGAAAATTGGCACAAAGTAACAACATACCTTGACTAAGGTTACACAGAAATGCTTGGAAAACTGAACATAGAACCAAACAGCTGAAAACTTCCTCTTCTGGTCATGGTCAGGCTTTGGTTTTAATAACTGGGTACAAATATACCAGCTAAAAGGAACTAACAGATTTACACCTCTCTATTTAAACCACTTATTTATTAGGCGAATTTGCAGTTCTCAGTGCCATTGCATTAACAAACATAGAAGACAGCTGAGGCCTATTTCAAAAAGGACTGATTCAAAATGACTGGGGATCTCAGGTTTTGGCCCTGTGCAACTACAGTATAACAGATGAAACAATTATATAATCAGATAGGCTTGGCCTTGTCTACTCATTGATCAGTTCAACATGTGCCAAATCCATGTCATATGAATGAAAAATCTAATCCAGAACAAAATGACTATGTCATAGGAACAAAAAAACCAATTCAAGAGGGCTCACATCTGTTCTCAGTCACATCAGACCTAGGACAAGCTGAAATGCCATTGGACTTGATGCATTTTATACCAGTACTAATAAGATTAGAATTTAACTTCCTCTTCCCTCTCTTAAATAATTTACAGAGTCAGCATAATTAAAAATCAATATGGAAGAAAATAAACTCCTGCAGTACTCAATGCAGATCTAATAATATTTAAAATACCATTAAAAATGTTGTTTCTTTTGAATCTCATTTGTATAAGGTCCCCTTGTACAGATGAAACACTTCATTAATATAGCTCAAACACTTGCTGCAAAACTTTTTTAAAACATCACCAGCAAGATCATGAGCACCAGTTGTGGGTATAAGATATGCTTGATAAAACATTCTGGAAATTTTGAGCAAGCATTTGGTATATTTGTACAAATTATACACTTAAATTATAGGTTAAAATTTTGTAACTGTAATAACCTATGAAATAGGAATCTGTATAACTGGAAAACTCCCAGAGAATTCAGTAAAGATGTTGCCTGAATAAAGTATTCAGAACCTGCCAGAGATATGGAGGAGTTAGTGTTACCAGAGTTCTGTCAGGACCCAGCCCCAATCTGTGCAAAGTCAATTCGGACAACTCTGTAACATCCCTCTTAAAAACATTTTTATCCTTGAGCAAACAAAAACATAGAGAGAATTT
>VWZP01006234.1:244842-310518 GCA_013396995.1 Dicaeum eximium
GGAGGGGGAGGGGGGTGGTGAAAGTTGGGGAAACAAAATCAGGGAAAAATAGCAAGTTGAAAATCCAAAAGGTGCATATTATGAGGACAAAAATTATCCTATTATAAACCTGAAAATAGCGAACCCCATAAACAAAGCTTTCTGGTTAATTTAATTGCTTTTATTTTTGTCATTTTCTCAGTTACACTCATTCAGCTGACCAACATTTCATTCACACCAATGTTTCCAGAAAACTTAAGAATAGCAAAGGCCTNAGGATTTAACTTCCTCTTCCCTCTCTTAAATAATTTACAGAGTCAGCATAATTAAAAATCAATACGGAAGAAAATAAACTCCTGCAGTACTCAATGCAGATCTAATAATATTTAAAATACCATTAAAAATGTTGTTTCTTTTGAATCTCATTTGTATAAGGTCCCCTTGTACAGATGAAACACTTCATTAATATAGCTCAAACACTTGCTGCAAAACTTTTTTAAAACATCACCAGCAAGATCATGAGCACCAGTTGTGGGTATAAGATATGCTTGATAAAACATTCTGGAAATTTTGAGCAAGCATTTGGTATATTTGTACAAATTATACACTTAAATTATAGGTTAAAATTTTGTAACTGTAATAACCTATGAAATAGGAATCTGTATAACTGGAAAACTCCCAGAGAATTCAGTAAAGATGTTGCCTGAATAAAGTATTCAGAACCTGCCAGAGATATGGAGGAGTTAGTGTTACCAGAGTTCTGTCAGGACCCAGCCCCAATCTGTGCAAAGTCAATTCGGACAACTCTGTAACATCCCTCTTAAAAACATTTTTATCCTTGAGCAAACAAAAACATAGAGAGAATTTTTAAAAAAAACACTTTTTACTTAGCCTGATTTTTTCCTCAAGCTTTCATCCACACCATTGGCAGCCTTCTGTAGCTGGATTTTTCTTACCTTCCTAATACTATGATTGTTGCCATGGAAATTATAGCCATCTCACAAATAGAAATTTATGCCTTTGTGGAAAAAAAGCAATATTCTAACCTAGGAAAGCAGAATATCCCAAACTGAAAATTGAAAAAAATAAAGAAGCTTGCTGTGAAAACTTTGCTAATGTTGAATTTGGGATCAGAAAGAAGATTGAGTATATTTGCAATTTCAAGCTGTTGAAATGTCCTTGTGCATGGAGGTTTCTGACTATTTCTGCAGGGCTCATGAAATCTAGACAGAAATTCAGAACCACATTATTTCTGATAGACAAAAGATTCTATACCTTTTTTTTCAATAGCATACCACTCATGTTGCGTTCCTGCAGGAACACTTTTCAGCTGATAGGAATCTCATAAAAACAGAATATGCACCAGAGAACTAAGATTACTGAGAGGATCTCTGGCTGCCAAGTTCAAGAAGTGCTAGAATTCACAAACTTCCAGACAAAGACTACTGTTGATTTTACTCTCTGAAACCATCACTGTGCAGAAAGAACACAGATGTGTGAATTTCCCTAACTTTCCTGCAGGCCCTTGTAATTCGATAGATTAGGCTCCTAAATTCCTTTGTCCTTCATCAGAAATGAGAACTGGATATGGTTAACATATAATAAGGATGCTTCATCTTTGTGAAACTGGAAAACATCATTCCTCATGTCCCTCCACGTTATCCTGAAATATGACCTCAATGTAATAGATTTCATTGAGGGAAATTTATTCCTCCTCCTTTGTTTTCTTTGCCTTCCTTTTTTTTCATTTCCAAACCAGGAAANGCTAATTATATAGTTATATTCTTTAATAATATAATAATAATAATAATATACACTGGAGGAGATGAACAAGATATTTATAAAAGCTTGCAAAGATTAAAAAAAAGGTCTTATTTTGTATAACTCTACATCTACCCAAAAAAAACCAAAACAGACTGTAGCTGACGAACCAGCTCCTGAGAAAAATCACAAAAACCAAATGACAAATTCAATTTGTCAAGCAATCGATATGGTTAAGGTTTGATGACACAAATAATTACCTAAATAAATTAAAGAGTTCACATAAACATCAATCTTAGAATAATCTAACATTGACTTTCAGAATTATCTAGCCTCTCTGGCATGGAGTTGAAGGATAAGATTCTGAAAAACAGACAGAAAAACGGGTGCCAGCTGGGGAGGGGAAAAAAGCCTTTTTGATTTAACTAGAAAAGGTATTTCACATTTTTTGAAAACAGCTTTGGTAGAGTGGAAAAGGGTGAAATACTGCAAAAACAATGGAAATCACTGGAAAATTGATAGAGTTGAAACAGCATTCATGAACCACTGACTGAAAGAGTGAGAAAATGAGGCAGCAATCTGGCACATTATCAGGTATCAGACACATTAAAAAATTTATATATAATGCATAACTATTATTATCATATAAACATGTTTATTTTTCTTGCAATGAAAAGAAGTTAAGGTACTTAGAGCACGAGGACATTACTCTGCTATCATAAGAAAGTGTCCTCTAAGTACAGATACAGAAGGGTTTTATCTGTCCTTGAAATCTGTAATGCAACAGCTATAATGGGTACCACTCTTTCACTATTCTTTCACTTTCTGCAGCAGACTAAACCCTAACATCTGGAAGTAAATATGAAACTCAATAAAATTTCACAATTATGAACATTTAAGACAGCTGATGTGATTTTTTTTTTGGCAGCAGTGAGTATTTTTAGTGATCTGTTTTGGCTCTTTCATGGCACTCTTCCACGTTTCTTTGCTAAGCTTTTACACTTACCTGAAATTTTTCATTACATGCTTGCTTTCTTTGGCCAAATAATCTAAGTGACAATTCCTTTAAAAGGAATACATACAAAAGCACAAAGAAGGTAATGAGTTTCTTATATTCCACTACATCTTCTTCTAAAAAGTCCACTGATTTTTTCTTTTCCATTAATTGATTTGGAACAGTTCAATTCAATAGTACACATGATCCATAAGCAAGTTCTAAGGTGACCATGACAAGAGCTTAGCATCCATAATAAATTAGTTACAAAAGGATTTGGACATTCACTTGGAAATGTTTAGAGATCTGAAAATCAGGGAACTTCAAAAGCAACTGTGCAGCAATATCAATATTACTTAAAGTAGATGAAAGTTTCCTCTTTGAGGACTATATAATGCTACACAGATGACAATGACATCAGAGTTTGATGCAAACTTCAGTTCATTATTGACCTGATTGCTGTCTAAAATAATATAAGAACCATGCCAATATTCACTTCAGCAGTCCCTAAGTTTCACAGAATTTCTGTAAGCAAGACAAGCAATTCTACAAAGAAGAGCTCCTTGCCTGTATCAGACTATTTGTTTGCAAGAAGGGTTTTCTTAAGAAGTCGCTCTTTGCTCTAGAAGCATCTTAATTTTATCACAGGTATTTTCAATCCTGAAAGCAAAACAAGGCACTGTGTTTCAAGTTAGTTTCATTGCAAACCAAAACATTTTGGTTTAGTTAGTTAGCATTGTGCACCTGCGGAAGGCCACAGTTTAACACACAGGCTGCTGCCACAGCAGGGACTGTATTTCCCATCAGTGAGTGATCTGTGCTTTGATCACACAACATGAACCATTGTGGGAAACCCAACAGCACTGATGGGCAAAAGCAAATACAGAGCACTGCAGCCACATGACAGCTCTCATGCAGCAGTAGAGCATTTTGGGTGGGTGCAGAGTACCACTGAAGCAAAACATCCACCTTTCCACTTCCAAGTATTCTGCAAACTTTGTACCACTTCTAAACAAAATGTAATGTCCCACAGGACTGGTGTTCCACTTTTTAACTCCACATGGGGCTAAAAAGAGTGTTTTATGTATTTCAGCCCCAAAGAGTACTTTGTATATATTTGTGCATGGAAAAAAAATCAGCTTCCAGTTAATTTGTGCTTTATGTTTGTGCTTTCCTCATGATTGTGCTGAGACAAAGCTTCAATGACCTGCCATCAGTTCAATTTCCTGATTTTCTGAAGCTTGAGTAAAGTTTGATACAGGCTGTGACTTAGTTTACTTTTTTTATTCATTGCTTTCTATTTATGTTTGGGACTCTATTACTATTATTATAATTATTATTGTGTGTGTGCCTATGTGTTTTAATTAATCAGGCAAATTCTTTTCACTACCAAAGAAAGATGCAACTGATAAACTGATATTCAATTTTCTTTACAATTTTTTAGTCTTCAGAAGTGCACTAGGCATTTCATATGAGGTATGAAGGGCATCAGTGAGCTTGCGAAGGTGAACTGCAGTTTGTAGGCCATTATACATTTTATGAGATTAATTAAAGACAGATACAAATTTCAGATTAGATATAATTGTATATCTTAATATGATTACAAATAAAATTGTCTTCTCCTCAAGATGTTTAATATCAACATCATATAGCACATTTTTTCACTCACTTTGATTTTTCTGATCACAGAAAACTAAACTAAGCCAGCCTTATACCTAAACTAATTTTCAAGGACCAGAACAATAAAAATAAATTCATGTTAAGGTAATTAAGAATTAAACTGAAGAGAACTTTCACACTCAGTAAGGAACTGGATAGTACTTAAGATATACTGATAATGAGGGTGTATCTGAATTTTTTTTCCACAATTTTTTAAAGCATGGGTACCTCTGCCCATCTGGCTCTCCCAGCATAGGTACCCTGAAGACAGGAAGCTCTCACTCCTCTTGGTGAAGTAGAATGTGTAGGGCTCTCACCCAGCTTTTGATTTGCAGCCTTGTGATTAGTGGAGTCCTTTTGGAAATGGAAAACCTTTTCCAAAAGCTCCTTTGTCATCTTTACGGACTTCAAAATCCCATCTCCAGAGAGAGCTGTCCACACCAAAATACATCCTGTTCTGGAATAAGGAATTTTCTCACTATTTCCCTTTCAGTCTATGAAACCAGAGTGGTAGAAACCCAGATTGGATCAGAGAGAGTAACTGGCTAGAGGACCTAAGTGAGAGTGAGAGGACCCGAATTCTAGGAATTTTCTCAAGTACAATTCAATGTAAAGTGCCAGTGCACCCAGCCAGCTTGTAATATGGCTACTGGAATTTTTTTCCATGGACTTACATGAAGGAAGAACCAGTTTCTGCATCCCAAATCAACTTTTAGGGAATATACACTGACAACATCACAATGTCCCTAGTTCTCCACTGTGGAAGTTAACTATTAGTGCACTTAGGACTCCAGAACAGTCGTGGGGAGGTGCCTCATGAAGTTGGCATCTGCAACCCTAACCAACAGCTGAACAGTTTGTGATTCTAGATGTCTGTGTCTTATTCATGCTCCTAAGCTCAATTACTGAATCTAGCCTATGGTGTGCTTGTGGTCACTCTTGGGGGATATTCAAGAGTGCAAGGTTGGGCAGTAGCACAGCCCAAAGCTTAATTATTCACAATGCAGTAGGGAACGTTATGTCCCAAAGGGATTTTGAATAACACTGCTCCCACCAAATTCTGTAGCAAAACTCTCCATTGTAGTGTGAGCAGATGCAGGTACATATTGTCTGTTACTGTCTTTAAGTGCTGCCATTGAGCTGTAATTTGTGTGAAGAGGACATGGCTCCAGAAATATAAATATATGAGAAATCTATCTAAACATTTACAGCCTTGACATTATTACTTTGTATCACCAAACCCACCCTTGAAATAATCTATTTTCATGCCCTTCTACAGCTTTTCATCAATCCTTTATCCATTGCTGCACAACAAACAGCCTTAAACTTTAACGGGCTGCATGACTTTTATTTCCTCCCTGTTCATTGCATTTTGTCTCCAAAGCAGCCACATATTTTATATTTTTAACACAAAGACACTTGGAGTTGTGTTTGTGCCTGGAAGATTGGAAAATATCTAGCTTTAGGCTATATTATATGCATATGAGGACCTAATACTATTTAAATAACTGTTAAAACCACAACCTTCAAATACAAAGCCAGCTATTAAAACATTGCTGGAGGCAATGTGGCAAGGTTTTATACTAGTTTTATGCAAGATACCGGAACAGGAGAGAAGGTTGTGTCATTTGAATTACTACACTGTATTCTCTCTATTTTCTAATTATCACAGATTTAATCAACTTGTTCTGTTTGTATATTTTGTAATAACCTTTCCTCTTCCCCTTTTATTCAGGGGAGGAGAAGGAGAAGAATTTATATAACATAGTAAGTTTAAAAAATATGAGCTACATGGAAGACAGAACAGCAACTAAGATACTGTGATTAATTTCATAGACTTCCAGTAGGAAGTATTTAGTTTATCGGCACATAGTAAATGAATATTAAAATATGCATACCCCAAGGCTACAAGTGAAAGTAGATAACAGCTGTTGGTCTAAAATGTGGTTCCATAATGCAGAGATTGGAATAAGCTTGTAATTATGAATTAAAGCTAGAACAGTAAAAAAAAATTACAAACACATTATGAAGATATTCTTTAGCTCATACCATTTAAAACTAGTTCTCCTCATTTACAAAATGGAGCAGAAGGGAATGGATTGCTCTTATCAGATTCTGGAAAAAATATTTGAGAAAAATCAGTAATGACCACCTGCTTTTTTTAGCTCATGTTTGAAAATAAAAAGTAACTCAGTTTTAGATCAACAGAATTTCACAGCAGACAGTAAAAAAATACCACTACTTACCGTTTTAATGAAAAATCTAGCTTTGTACGTCAAGTATGCTACTACCCCTAAACAAGACATAACAGACCCGGAAAAGGGGGGAAAAATCAGAGCCAAATAATCTGCTTCACTGTGTTAAGTATACTCTTGGCCAGTCTGTTGTTCCTTTTACTCAGTGTATTGTCATTATGCAAGAAATATGCGTGCCAATCTGAATGACAAAATTGTGTCTGGCATGTAAAAAAAAACTTATAAGCTCTGGTTTTACCTCATATACATATTATAGAAACTTTTTAGCTTATGCCTCAAAATTTTAAATCTCTTATCCTACAAGAAGTCATTAAGAGTGCAATTAAAGTGGTATTTCATGGAAGAAAATAAAGAGGACAGCATTTTAGAAATAAAGTCTAAGTGAAACCCATCTAAAAAGATCCTTTTTTAATCCCACCAGGCAGTAGCTCTACAAGAACACACACAAAAATATCACTCCTTTGACATATTTGTTAGTTGTATTTCACCAGCAGAAATAAGCCCTCAATTGTCACAGACAAAAGACGCAAAACAAAATTTGAAAGTTTCTCCCAAACATGGAGGTGAAAGAGGGTAAGATTCATAAAATCTAGTTCCAGTGCACAAATTACAAGGCGAATCTCCTTGCATACTTGATGGAAAATGCTTATCTTCCCCAAGGTATAGTTCTGACCAGCCTCAATCACCTGAGGGCTTTTCCTTCTCTGTTGCCTAAACCTGACACAGGCACATGTTTAACTTGCCCATCAGTGACTTGCGTGAGGGGGCAGATGCCTCCTCAGAAACTTTGCTGATGATACCAAGCATGAAGGAGTGGCTGATACCTGAGAGGGTTGTGCTGCCCTTCAGAGGGACCTCAGCAGGTTGGAGAGATGGGCAGGGAAGAACCTTCTGAAATTCAGCAAAGGCAAAGGAAGGTTCCTACACCTGGGGAGGAACAACTCCATGCACCAGGCTGAAAGCTGATCTGCTGGAAAACAGCTCTGCAGAGAAGGACCTCAGGGTCCTGCTGGACAAGAAGCTCTCCATGAGCCAGCAGTGTGTCCTTGTGGCCAAGAGGGCCAGTGGAATCCTGGGGTACATTTGGAAAAGCATTGCCAGCAGGTCAAGGGAGGTGATCTGGCCCTCTACTCAACCCTGGTGAGGCCTCACCTGGAGTGCTGTGCTCAGCTCTGGTCTCTACAGTGCAAAAGAGACATGGAGCTCTTGAAGGGGGTCCAGCAGAGAGCTACTAAGTTGGTCAAGAGTCTGGAGAACCTCTCTGATGGTGAGAGGTTGAGGGAGGTGGTTCTGTTCAGCCTCAAGAAGAGGTGACTAAGAGTACACCTTATCAGTGTCTATCAATACCTGAAGGGAGGGTGCCAAGAGGACAGACCCAGGCTCTTCTCAGTGGTGCCAAGCAACAGCACAAGAGGCAATGGGCAGCAACTGATGGGCAGGAAATTCCCCCTGAACAGGAGGAAGAACTTCTTTACTGTGTGGGTAACTCACACTGGAGCAGATGGCCCAGAAAGGTTGCAGTCTCCCTCACTGGAGATATTCAGGAATGATCTGGATGCAATCCTGTGCCAAGTGCTCTGGGATGACACTGCTTGAGCAGAGAAGTTGGACCAGAAGAGCCACTGTGGTGCCTTTCAACCTGACCCATCCTGTGATTCTGTGATATCTTGAGTATAAGATGGATACAATCTAGAGATCATAAAAAAATCAACATGATCCTAGGAATACTTGTTAAAAAGATAAAAAATATTTGGTCCTACTTAATTCAAACTACTTTCTGCAAGCTAGGAGATGTTTGTGACTTCTGCCACACTATACATTTTAATTTTAAAATCACAAGTAATTAAAATCACTGAAGGTTAAGAGGAACACAACATTAGTTCTATTCTATTCATTCATTACATTGATAAATAGTTCTGACTTTACCATATCTGTGCACCTGGGAGATGCTCTTCCTTTTTAAACTCTATGTAGATAACTTTTAATAATTTCTTCCTATTTTTGTTTCTTTTCTCTCTGCCCTTCACCCTTCCATCCTGCCACATACATTTCTATACATGGGGTGCTTCCCTAAATGACAGACACTGAACCACAGAACTTTTGTCTGAACCACAACTTTGCCCTGTTGCATTTGTCATCTTATGATTTCCAATAAATATCTAATTTTTAGAGAATTCTTACATTCAGTGTCTATTTTAGAGAAGAATTTCGTGAGAATGAATGAAATTTTAAACCATTTTTTGTTATAATACAGCAAATAAAAATGAATGAGTTTCATATGAGGCAGACAGTGTGCACCACTTGCTATGTATTGGTAAGTAAGATCAATTAGCCCCTTGCTCTTCAGGACTAGGAGGTTTAGTCTCTCAGATTGCCCTTTCCAAAAAAATGTTTAAGTTTTCCACAAAGAAAAGAAAATACAGCAGCAAATTAAGTTACAGAAATTTAGTAAGTCTTTGCAAGTATTTTACAAAATACCATTCTTTACTTAATAACGGGCAAGCAACATATTTTATGATTTCCCATTCATTCGACAAAGCTATGGTGTTTGTAATTGTGTATATAAAGCCATCAGTCTTGCAGAGCCATCTTTGGCTGAGCAAGCCCCAAAGCATCCCGTCCATTCTGCTCAGATCTGATCAGCATCTTTATAGTTTATCAGCCTTGGGGTTCAATTTTGTTTTGGATGCTTTTATAAATGAGCACAATCACTGGTGAATCTGTTCTTCCAGATTGCAAAGAGAAAAATCGAGAGAAGAACTTTAGTAGATTACTGTGTCACTGAGGATAAAGTACAAGCACAAATGCACCTAAAGTAGTCTCAGAGATTATTTCATTGGGTGTACATTTTCAGTTTTATTTCAGTAAAATTAGATGATTGTCTTAGTTATTATTGTTTTTGAAGCTATATTCTGTCCCCAGGCAAGGTGCATGATCAATGCACTATCTAGCAAAATCAATTTGTTGCAAAGTACTATTTATTTAAGGAAAGGAAAGAGGGGGAGAGGAGAAGAGAGTAATGCATAGCAAATGTGAAGATGATTATAAGACTTTCTTCTAGTAAAGCTGAATTTTATCACTGAAGCATGGAAGTTAAGAAATAATATAGCTGATTTCACAAACCCTGTACAAAACTACTTCTATATACATATTTAAACTCTAAGGTAACCAGTGAAAAGCCATCATCAAGTTTTGTGGCTCCTTCTTATAATTTAATGTGACCAATGATACTTTTCTGATATACAGATCAACTGCAGAAGTGTTTCCACTTCTACATAAACAGAACACAAGAAATAATACATACATAATAATATAAAAGAGGGTTTGATTTCTTTTCTACAGCAATAAAAAGTCTATACTTGCTATGCTTTCTTATTCAAGAGATCATCAATATCACTGAATATCTTATGGGTTAGGGGAATGTGATTTTCTCAAATAGCAGGAAGGCTGCATTCTCATGACAGATAGGGTCAATTTTGTTTTCAGAAGCTGTTGATGCTCTTGTGTTATCTCTGTCACGGCCACCACATTAGAAGTGTAGTGAAAATCCATTATCTGCAACCTCAGTCAAAACATTGGCCACTCTGAATAGTTATAGGCATACACAAACTTCCAGTCAGTTGGAAACTGAATATTCGTAGGTTCAATGAGAACTATACTTCACCAAAAATGGTAAACTGCAACTGGTCAGAGTAGCTATCATCTCCTCATTCACGATCATCATCAGGATATTAAAAAAGGTTTCAGAAATTATGATGCTGTAAAGAAATTGGATTCCTAAATTGCATTGGGAATCCAAACTCTGACACCAGTTTTGATCCCCATCTATCAGTAACTGCAGCATGTGTTGTACAGAAACCACTAACACACAGGTGTGAATATAACCATTTCATTTTAGGACTTTGGCAGCGGGAGCTGAAATCAGGGAAAAGAAAACAGCTACCCAGAAATGATGGCAAATCCTGGTGGTTTTCCATCTCATAAAAAACTGCTCTCAGTACTGAATTTTGAGGTGAGGGGTTTCTCTTCTAGCAGATCAGTTGAAAAGGGGTTACTTGGAATGCAGCAACAATCTCTAAAGGCACCACTTAAGTTATCCTTGCTCTCTACTTAATTATCCTACACTTTAACTGGAAAAAAGAGAAGGAGGACCCATATTGTTGTACAACAGCATGACCAGTTAATCTATCTGGCATTTACTATTAATAATGCATGTTTTCAAGCAGCAGGGCTACACAATAATGCTTTCTGGGTTTACATTATCAAATGATAGGTAGCATTGCTGAAGTAGATCCTCTTGAGGCCACAATGGTGAGAGATTTGAATAAGCCATTTTCAAAAGGTGAGATGGTACATATTACTCAGAGCTACTTAATGAAGCAACTGTGTGTTTGGAACTGCTGCAGGAAAAAGAGACTTGGCAGGGGAGCTAAAGCAGCCCCACAGGAACTGGGACAATGCTGAGAGCCCCATGGATGGCACTAGTCAAAGCAGTGAATGGGAAAGACAGCAAGCCTGCCCAGCTAGACAGCTACCAATGTCCATGTCATACCTATATGCTTGCTTTAATTCTCCCTTCAGAATTCCCCAACACTCTCCAGAAACAGATGCAGCCTTGGCTGAGTGGGTAGATATCACAATAAAGGCAACTCAAGGAGCATGTACAGACCCCATGTAAAGGTATTTGTCTGGCATGCCTGCTCTTTTACACCATCTTGTATTCCTTTCAAGTGTTATTGTGTTTCAATATGCTCTTTCAAAAATATTTTAATTGCTAAGGGAGAGGGAAAAATCACTGGAGTTATAAATCAGAATTAGGTTTCCACTGAAATTCCAAATTCAACTCCTTTTCCCCCACCTGCACATTTGAGTTTCTGTCATTCAGACTGTAAATTACTTACTACTTACCATGTAGTCACAGGCACAAAATATATACATAAACATTTATATACAAATCCAGACATGAACACACACCTGGAAAAGATGTGTTATTCTGCAAATAAATAGCCTGGCAAATTCTGGTGACTAAAAAGAAAATTCCTCCATGGATATATCATTTCCAGGGAGCTGCTTGAAGCTGCTTGCATTTTCCTCTGGGATGTGTGGAAATGGTCACTGTTGAAAGGGAGATAAGAGGCCAGACATGTCATGGGTGAGACACAGCATGAAAACACCTTAGCTTCCTGAGACTGAGGCTGCAGACAAACCCAGCCCATTCTGAGATCCTGTTTCACACCAGAGCACCTGTGGCAGACTTGAGGACCCTTGAAGACCAGAAAACACCAGTTCAGGGGAGGAGCCCCATCTGCATATGGCACACTGCTGCACACAGAGGAAGAGAGAATTAATAGTTCACAATCTGTTCTATATGATGGTATCATCCTGGCCTGACAGTTTTGGGTCAAGGACACAGAAATCAAAATGTAAATTAACACACAGTGAATGATAAGGGGAAAAAAGGCTACACAGGAATTATTAGATGAAGAGATTATGACAAAGGAGTCAGATTTCATTAGGACACTCACAGTAATGTTCTCAAAAGATGCAATACACTTTTTTTTTTTTAAAGGAATACACAATGGTGAACCTTAAGAGATTTCAGTATAAATATTTTCTCTCATTTCAATCCACACATCACCTTTTCAGCGATGTTCCAATGTGAGTTTTATGTTTAAGTAGACTTGAAATATTAAAGCTGAAGACACAATCAAAACAGACACCATTTTTGAGTTTTATGTGTGTTCAATGACAAGTTGTAAGATTCATATATTTCTTATGCCTACTATCAAAGTGGACTCAAACTTTAGCATATTTCCAGATAAAAAATGGAAGGCTCAGTTTTGCTACGTCTCATATTCATCTCATGTGTTAAAATACAATTGAGTTTTTTTAAGGGCTTCAGTAGCTGTAATGTATAGATTGCATTAGAAATAGATTTTAATTAGAGAAAAAAAAAATCACAACCACAGATATTCATTTAAATTCTGTTGACCAAATTGTGGAGAATATGCTTAGATGGTTACATTCTCAGCTCAAAAAACAAAAAAAATTAAGATGAAAATATTTTCTGGGTACTACTAGTAACTTTTTAATAGTTTCATCAATGCTAAAGGTAATTTAGAAAAAAAATTAAATTAAGTAGCAGATACAGGAGTAAAGTAACCATAATGAGATTGTTTGTAAATATAGTCATATTTAAACACACTTAGGATCAAAAGAGACAGTTAACAGTCAGACAGCAAAGAAAGAAAATATATCATAATATCAAAAGAAAAGCTCATGCACAATCATGAGCAGTTAATAAAATATGTTGTTCTAAGTCATTAGTTAAAATATTGAAAAATTTAACTACGGTAGAAATTAAAACATTTATTTGTATGTTTTAAAATTAACATAATAAACATTGCCTTCTTCAGGAAATGGAGCAAGTTCACTAGTTTTTTCCCTAGTTCAGATTTTCATGGTTGTTTACTCAAACAATAACTGGAACACAGCTAGTTACACAACAATAGCAGCTTTTAACACCTTGTACAGCTTCTGGTCATGACTGACTCAAGGCTGAAAATCTTAAGAAGTCTACATTTTTCTAGTTCTTGTGGAAGAACACTTTTTTTTTTTTAACTTCTAAAAGCAAAAGATGAGAAAACTAAGCCAACACTGGAGAATGAATGAAGGCTTAATGTGTATTTGGAAAGGCACCTGAAAGGACATCCATTTCCAAAGCTTAACAGTGGAGAATGCATGTTTCTTTCTTTTAGCAGGAACTCTGCAAAGCCATTCTTAATTTTCTTTGCTTCTTTTGGCCACAGTAACTTCCTACTTCTGAAAGAACAAATTCTCATCCTCTTTTTTCACTACTGTCCTTGTTTGCAATTCTGTTCTATTCCAACTCAAAATCCAGACATTGTATTTAGGACAGTCATCTGCGCCCTGATAGAAGCATTCACTTGTTGCTATTGCAACAAACAGACTAGAATTTGTCCAATATCTCAGGCCTGTATGTCAAAACATTTGTTACTATCACAGTTTCATCTACAGATAAAGCACTCCAATTTTGAAGTGGTTACACCTACAGTAGAGAGGATTACTCACTGTTTTAATTATATGATTAGCTATAATTTATGTCAATATGTAATTTACATAGGTAGGAAAATCTTTATTGCACCATTTTGAAGCTGTGACAAGAATGAAGGAGAGAATAAAATGGGGCAATACAGGATAACAAGGATATATCAGGACAAAAATAGGTACAGATGAAATTCTATATTTTAATTGTCACAGACTAAACTAAAGAAAAGTTTCAAAGAAATGCAGAAACATTTTAGCAGTCTTTGAAAAACATCTAACATTTATAAGAGCCAGCTGTATCTTGGTAGGATATTTTTCTCTCCTTCCAAGACACTTTACCCCTCAACATTGACAGATTTACCCCCAACATCATGGCCATGCTTCCTCTTCTATGTGCAGAAAGGAAAAAAGCTGATGTACCAGCTTAGACTGATCTAGAAGTCAGGAAGTAAAACTTCTGTAAAGTATTCCATTTTAATCAGATACAGTCACGCTATCCAAATAGGAAGAAATTTGCTACAAATTACAAATTAGCCATTTTCATCCTGCATTAACAGTCAGAGAAGAATAATTGCATTTTGCAGCCATTCACACTATTGGTTTGGGGTTTTTGCCAGGTTGGAGACCTGTTTCAGAGAATTACACTCCAACTACAGTATACCAGTTCAATCCTAACAAGCACTGGGGAGAAGGCAGGAGCAGCCAGCTCCTCATTGCTCTACCAAAGTGCTTTGTGCTTAGGCTGTTACAAAACCCCATGAGGAGTTCAGAGAGAAAGTCCAACATGGCTCTTGGGGAAAGGCTGTTTCAAACCCACACAGAGCTGTGACAACAGAAGACACAAGTTGTGGGAATTCACTGGCTGCAGACAAAGGCTGAAGAACTGCTACCAGAGGTATCTTTGACACTCAGAAAGCTATTTCTAAAACACATTGTTTTCAAAACCATATAAGGTGGCAGGAATTCTCAAAGAATACCCTCTAAGTTTGTTCTAAATACATACTGAGGCATGTCCTGAAGAGAATTAATTCCCATTTGTGATCTGCCTTCACTATTGTTATTAAAAAAGCACCACAAAAGTTCCAATAAAATAATTTTAGTTACTTGATAAGCAATATTTTCTAGCAGTTAACAATGTAACACAGGAACTGGATCACATCTACAGCTCATCTGAGCCTGTGCCTGGTCAAACACACATCACTAATGCCTGTTCTGGGAAAGAAATAGCAAACCTAGGCTAACATTTTTTCAAGTATACCCTACATATCATACTTACCTGTGATTTTATAAGCTTCCCTCACACAGATGGTAATTTGTCTTCATGCTATAAAAGAGGTCCTATCTAAGTCACAAATGTACCAGGAACAGAAACCTTTTTAGACCCCTTTTGGCCCAGTGGCAAATTTTGATGTCTTAACTGGGTTAGCATCTCCTCCTCATATGGCACAGATGCATCACTGAAGCCAAAACGAGCATCTCAACAGAGCATCATGCAGGCATAGCAGTCTACTAATATGATGCCAATCATAAAATTAAGATGGAGTTAATTCCCTTGCTTAACCTATGATTTTTATTCCCATAATTACAAGAAGATATTCTGGATGACGCTTTAAACTGTGTCGTAGTTTGGCTGAGATTTATTTTGCTGCAAACAGATTCCCTAATTTAGTTAGTTACCTATGTCCTACACACTGTATCTGACAGTGCAGGGGCTAAGGATTCCCCCCACCACCCAAACCCATGCACCCTCCAATCTGCTCTCAAAACTTGGTTGTCTCTGTACACACATACAAAATCAAAAATAAGCTGTTCAGTGTCAGTGAAGGGACAGCACAGACTGTAAGCATGTAGGTGGCCATTAAGGGAGTTAAAAAACCCTCAAACTCCAGAGAAGAAAAGCCATCCAGACACCATCTTCCAACTTAGCAGATAATTTTAGAACATTCACAGCATAGATATTTGCTTTAACACCACTCCTGTATATCTAAGGAACAATTCTGGTTCATAACGAATGATTAAAGCAGCAATTATTTTGACTAAACATGTATTTGAAACCCTCAGGCTGCCATGGACTTTAAATCCATTAATTCATTATTTAGCTGTCAGTGTGGAAAAATGTCACAAGCTTAAAGGTTTAACAAACACTTCACAATATTAAAGCAAATGATCACATTTGAAATTTCAAACTGTTACATGATTTTATTTATTAGATAGTGTAGATTACCTTTTATACACACATTTCTTGCAATGTATTCTAGAACAATTTTGTGTTGAACAGAATCTAATCATATTTTAAGCATAAATTTAAATAAAGAAAGAGAGAAAAGACCCCCTCAAGAGCTTCTGGGAAATCATTTACAAAAATCTTTGAGGCTCAGGTGAAACAAGTCGTGCTGTGGGATTTGAAAGATCTGTGGAAGTGTAAGCTATAAAATCACTTCATCTTGGATGCTTGGAAAGGTGGTTTGGGAAAGAAACTCCACTTTTTCAATGCCTCAGTGATATATGGCACTGACACTAATGGCTATAAAACCTTATTAGGGAGTGCTGTGAAACTCATATATTTGAGTTTCTTATGTGGAAAGATTTGAGTATTCACATTACTGCGGAAAAGAGGACATGTCCACGTTCATCTCTGGAAAGTGGATTGATTCTGGCAATCTATTCGGGTATATACAAATATCTTAGCTCTCCAGGCCTGTGACAGAGACAAGCAAATGGCACAGCTCTCACTCCTAAGCTCTGGCAAGGCTTTCTGATGATTTGATACAAAACCTAACTTTGACTGAACCTCAGCTGTGTGGCCATCTAAAATAAAACTATGATACAAACCAAGGTTTGGGTACTGTAAACTTCAGCAAAGAAGCAAGAACAGTGAATCACTTATATTTTGGCTTATCTTAGAATTAAACCTTGCATTACATAAAGCCAAGAGCTGGCTGTAAATTAGCAGACCCAACACATAGGAGCTGGGGCTGAAGCCGAGATGGGAAATGAAGGCAGCAGGTTGGGAGAGGCAAGGCACAAGGCTCTCAAGCCTCAGGGTGGGGGATTCCAAGGAGGCTCCCCACAGGTCTGACACAAGGCTGTAGGGCTATATCACATCGAGGCAGACCTTAATCACAGGCAACCAAAGCCCTTGAGGATGGATTGTGAGTCCTCTCCAGACCCTGGCAGGCAGAGGTCCAAATAGGATTTGTTTTTTAGTGCATTCAAGGGGGAAGACTACTCAGCTCCAGTTCTGCTTAAGTGGACATCAGTAGAACGTGTCTGACAATCAGTGCACTGTTAGATGATCCTACTTGCCATCAGCTTCCTCCTCTGCACTCCACACTGTGGAATTGCATCACCAAAGAGTGAGGACACTGCTGTGCTTGCCCTGTCATCAGCCACAACCCCTGGCTCAGCCACAGCCTGAAGAGACCTGTCCTGGCTTTATTAAGCACTTGCCCCAAGAAAAGTGAAGAACCAGAACTACAGCAAGAATCAGATAACTCTGTCTTGGGAAAAGGAGTACACCTTGGACTGAATTAATATGTCCATTTCTGTCTGCAGAAAAGACTACCCAGAAAGACCATAGAGGAAAAAAATATAAAGGCTTTTTCCTTGGATCGGAGGAAAGAGAGAGCCATAGCCTGAATGCCTGAAGAGGAAGCCTTGAAAGGAAAAGGAGATGGTTAAACCCTGAAGGGATTACAGGAGCTCTGTGTTTAAAAAGATGTCAAAGCAGATTCCAGAAAAAATAATGCAAGTACCTAAGTTCCTGATTCTAAGTCAGTCCTGGAAAGAATCAACAATGAGAAATGAAATCATGTCACGAGCCACATTTAGAGATGGTGCTGTGCAAGACTAACTTGAAAAGGAGAGAAGAATTAAATTGATAAACCTAGGTGGCTTTAGATATGAGATTTTTCCAGGTGAAACTCCTAGTAATTTAGATACCATATCCCACACAAGAGACAGGGATCTGAATTACGGGTGTATTTAATATACCCAGAGATAACAAATATAAACAAATGTCCCATATTAATTTCCCAATCCCGACAATATATTTTTAAGTGGCCATTTTGCTTCTCTTATTTTCTTTTCACCTTCTAAACAATGGGAGACCCAATTCAGCTTACCACCACTGGTATCTCAAATGCAGATCTGTCTTTCTATAGTCTAAGTTCACTGTTAACATCAGTGCAGATTCCTCAGAGTGGCAGGGCTCATTCTCTGTCAGTAAACCTGCACACAAATATCACATGCACTAGGAATACCAACACTGAAAATTGCTCTCACCAAAGGGGAAAGAAGAGAACACTTCCTCTCCATGTGAAAGCCAAAAGGCTCCAGAGGACTTGGAAGAAATTCTGAAACTGTTTTCACTGTTCTTCCAGAAGACACATATATCCCCTCCAAATGCCCACCACTAGTAAGAATGCACTTTGGAAAGCACAGAGGGCAAATTCTCCTTCACCTATAGGCTTACAGTGCAGAAAGGTATGGTTAGATCTCATTTAAAGTACTAAAAAAGGATCTGTCTCAGCAGTCTGCAAAATGTAGACAATGGATCTTCCTTCCCAGTTTTGTCAACCAGGGAGAATTCTGCCTTTAGCTGGGCTGCACATTACATGGTCATTTTAAGGTGTGTCAATATCTTCTACAAGGCAGTTACCTAAGCCTGCCTTGTCCATCTAATCTCATCACAATTCCTGCTACTAATAAATGCTGCATTCCTCAGCCCGGAATCATCTCAGTGGCAAAGGGAGCTGTGTGTTATTGCTGAAGCCCCCCAGCCATTGTCCAATAACTTTTTAACTTAAGGTTAAAAAATTAGTTTTCAGTGAAATTAGATACCGCGTGCATCTTAGGAAAGCAGAGACAAGGAAAACCATTTTTAATGTCATCTCCAAAGCAAAGAAAATGCTCTGAGCAATATTGTGTTAAAAATTTAAGTCCTGGAAAAACAAAAGCCTTAAAAATGCAAGATGTTACTAATATCAATTGGAGAAACAATTTTAAAATATTTAACAGGCTCCTGCTTTTCCATTTAGACAAAGAAAGGAAGACTGCAAAGACTTAGTAATTATACTACGTGCCACAGACTCACAGTTACAGAAAATATATGGTCATGGGTGTATGGATTTGCAATTGTTGTTTAATATGGTGAAGGTAATGAATAACTGAAAGATATTCCCTATTTATATATTTAGAGACATTTGTCTGAGTGTATTTTTTGCTGTCACACAGTATAACCATATGGACAAAAGCTTGGTCCCACTGCAGGCAGTGGTAAAACACCATTGCCATCAATGAAGCCAGACTTAAGTATTTACATATGTACACTCATACAGTGAATATCTTTTATTCTTATGTGTTGAAGCTTTACCCATTAAGTTGAAGTCTGAGAGAATATTAGGTTTCTGGGCCTCTGAAAATATATACCAAGTAATTTGGTGCAAAGATGCTTCCAAAATCATATCACTGTGATAGATCTTCTGGATTCATAGTTCTGCATCAATCCTGGTGTACACACTAGTTATAGCCTGAAGGTACAATAAACAATGCAAGTTAGTAAGAGGGGCTTTGAATTTTTGTTTCAAACAAGCATTTTGTTTATAACAGCAGGAATATATATGAACAAAGAGAAGAACAGGACAGCACAAGTTTAGACAAGAGAGATGGCTCTTTTACCTGAATTTAATCTTTCCCCTGCAAAGACAACAAAAAACACCCCCCATTTCTTTTGTTTGATCCTATCCAAAAATTAAATAGAAATCCTGGCATCAGTGGACTTTGGATCAGGTTGGCTGGGAATGTGTTCGTGGTCATGTGAACAAATAAAAATAATTTTAATAAGTTGAGAGAATAGTACATGAAAGAAAAAACATCATATTGAAAAACCTGGCCCTATCTAAACAACTAGGACATTTGGAGTATATTCCATTTTAAACTCTTAAGACACTAAGCAGCCTCCAAAGAATTAAAGTATTTTAAAATTTTCATAATAAGAATTAACCCAATAAAAAGCATTGGACAAATATTTGCAATTACCTATATGACCAAAACACTGTTCAAAATGTTGTTTACCAGAATTTATTAGGGATAAATGAATGAGAGATCTTTTGTCACCAAAACCAAGCCCTCTTTGGCTAACTCATTCCTGTTGTTAGGTTTATGTATTTTACAATGAAATAAGTAAGCTCCTTGTCCTTACCACTCAAAACCTAAATTGCCCTAATGGCTAAAAAAAAAAAATCTTTAAAATGCATTTCTTCATAATGTATTTATAGATATATCTTCTGTTAACATACCTATTGAACTTTTCAATCTCTTCTCCATACTTATTATCTTTACATTTTCATATATTCATGCAGAAATAGCACTTCTTTTTTTCCATTTTTTTTCAAAATTATGAAATAAACATATTGTTTCTCCACAAAAAGAAGGAAGTTATCCTCAAAACATTATTTCTCCTTTGTCTTGATGTTCTCAAAAAAAAGTAAGCTTGAATCTTGATTAGACAAACATCAGATAGTCAAATTTCTACATACAAGAAATTTAAATGAACATAGGAGAAAATGATCAATAAAATGAATAATTCATTTTGAAAAGTATTTTTAAGCATATTTCATAGCAGGAACACCAAATGGATCTTCTAGTTCTAGTAGCAAAAATTCTCCAGAAATACACATTAGATGGTATTGACAAGGAGCAAAATATCAGTAGATAAGTATCTTAGCACTAATAGTTCATTATTACTGAATTAATATTTTATACTAAGTCTTTTCAAGAATTCCAGATGTTCCTCTCCTTTGAACTGGCATTGAAAACTATTTCCTCTCTGCTGTTACACATGCAGAATACTTCTCTTACACTAAATAAAATACAAAGTGAACTCAATTTATACAAATTAGCTAAGAAAGCAGCACAAAACTACAAAAGAAAATAATCAAAAACAGTTTTGTAAATTGGCTCTTCATTTTAAAATAATAGCCTTTGACACTTCTCTCTTACAAATCCAAAATCTTGTCAACACCCTTCTCTTCTTGTTTCTGTAGAACTAATTTTTCAGATTCTTAACTTGATAACTAAAGAGCTACAGCAAGTACAAGGCTTTGCCCAAATGCCCACATTAGTAATTCTAATGCTAAAAAAGACTGTTGGATATTTGCTAGTAAATGATTACACAGAAGTTAATTAACAAAAAGTAAGCCTGTGAGATCAGTTGCAGGCTTAAAGACAGAACATCTAACTCCTGTGTTGTGGTTTTTTTCACAGGATAGTGCATAGTGGGACTTGAATTGTCTCTATTAGCAGCTATTACAGTAACAGAATTGAATAACAGTCAATGATAAGACATAGAAAAATCTATAAGTATTAGAGGGACACCTATCACTGCTTACATATGAAATTTTGTCTGTGGCCTGATCCCCTGAGAACTCCAACACCAGATAAAGCAACTTGCTAGAAAAAATTGTAAGGAAATACTGATGAATATCAGAGGCAAGCAAGTCTAAAGGTAATGCTTCAGTATATGAAGAGGGGAAAAACTTATAAATATATAAAAATATTTAAGTTCTATGAGCAGCAGAATCAAGAGTACCTTACAGGAGTCTGTGTTTTATGACTGGGATTTTCTAGTGCCTAACAAGATGTGACTTCCAATTGCAATCCTTCTAACAGGGCATTTATAATTTCTCGCTCTTGCACAGATTCACTTTTACTTATAAAGATGCTTCCAACATCAATTCTTTCCTGCAGAGACATTATTAATTGTTTTTTTTCTCTATCCAGATAATTTGCAAGAAATGTCCACAAAGTTATAATCTTTGACGCCTCTAGGTTTTTGTCAAATTGCGTGGTTGAAACCAGTCAAATAGTTAAAAATTTAACCCTGGAAAACAGATGTTTGCAGGGAGAAGTCTTATTTCCTTCTGAGGCCATGCTAAGCTATAGTAGGCAAAGGTTTTCAAGCTTTGTTCATTAATAAATATCAGATCATTTACAAAGACTTACTTACACTGGTATTTAGGGATAGGTCTATGATCCTAGGATCTACACTTCTGAGATCAGCTGAAAATGCTGGAAGACAAACTCCAGATCTAATGGTGGCTAAGGATTGTCTCCTTTCAGTGCAGATGTCTCACAAATTTATTTTCAAAGCTGCCTTCTGCAGACCTCAGTGTAAGCCCAAAGTGATGGAACACAGATTAAAAAAGAAGAGCAGGTCAGCCAAAAGGATGGAGTTACTTAGACAGGCCTCCAGGCTGCCTCCACTTAGTAAAGCATCTCAGTGACCTCTGGCATTAGCCATGCTGGAAAGGTGCAAAGGTGCTTTAAAATTCCCTTAGCCATTGCCCTCATGGGCCAGATTTGCTGTTCAGCCCTACAAAGGTGCCCTCCCAGTGTAACATTTGCTAGTGTTGAATAGTCTGAAATAATACTTGGTTTATTTATCTACTTTGGATGAGAACCAATCCCAAGGCCCTCAGCACATGGTTAATTAATTCCTTTCCCATGAGAAGAAAATTATTTTTATCCTTATTTTTAACAGCCTTCAAACAACGTGAGGGTCTTTCTGGCTGCAAGGTAATTACAGAGCTGCTGCTTCTCACCTAAATCCTCTCACTATTTGCACAGAACGTTTTTAGTATGCACTACATCCTTGTCATCCTTTAAATGTTTCTGTAATTAAAGGCAATGCTGCCAAAAAGATGTTCCAAGTTGAATAAAAAATATTTGCATGAGTAAACTTGCTAATTACTTGGGCAATCTCACACAAATATTTTTCCTATAAGTTGTGCTTAGGAATAGAAAAAGTAACCATCAACTCAAGCATGCAGTGAAGGGGAAAAAAAAACAATGTTAAAGCACAGCCATTAATTTGAACTTGGTATACTTCTCTATAGTTGATTTTCCAGGAAAAAAAGTAAAAATATAGTCACTGCAAACACAGTCCTGCACATGCACTGACTGTTATTGCAAGATTTCAACTCTGCTGCCCTCTTTGAAACAAAAGAAAAATCAAATAAACAGATTCAGACTATGCCATTAAGCCACTCACCGGCTCCAACAAGAACTCCTGGTGCCATTGTGCTCTGTAGCTTCCACTGTATCATTTCATCAGAGATTTGGAAAACTCTCATTTCTACAAGCAAACAACTCTGCAGGCTGGCATTACCAGGACAGTCACACAGCTTCTCCCTCTATCACATTTACTTGTCATAATTTATTTGGCTAGATTTTGACTTAGAGTAATTCAAACCAGGTTGGCAAGCAAAGAGAGAAGGCAGGGGCTTCCATTAAAGACGGTTGTTAAGGTATTATTTGTAACAGTAATAGTGCCCTTCCCCTTCCATGGAAAGATACTTGCTTCTTTTACATGCCCTAGGTCAAGTCCAAAACATGAAAGATATGTGAAAACATTAGCCCTGCTTATGCAAGCCAGACGTTTTACTGACTCCTTGACACTTGATTATGTTTTCATTCATAACTTCAAATGAGTCATTTCATCCTACCACCTGGTTTCCAGACACTTCATCCCCCAACCTGGTTTGCTTAAGGAGCTCTTCTTGTTCATCTGAATGTTTTGGGTACTAATTGGCAAAGGATTTCCCTTCCACTGTTTTTCATTCTGTGTTTTCATGGTGGTCCTTTATCTAAGTCCATTCAAAGAGGGTTCTGCTTGCCAGGTACTGAATGCCCTTGAGCTGTGTTACATCACTCACAACTGCAAGTAGTTTGCAGTGATCTCTCTTGGCCCAACTTTAATAAGAATACTGTAGAAAGGGCTGGTGATTCTGTTTTGGATTTTAGTGTTTGGGTTACTCATGTTTCCATAACGCTGCATGTGGGTCACAAAGCAACCGCTGATCTGGATTTATAACCTTTAAATGGGAAGTTCATCTTCCCTGAGATAGGATTCCTGCTATGTCTGAACTCAAGTGCAAAGCACAGCATCGAGGCCTGGAGCCCTTCAATGGTAAATACTTATTTCAGAAATGGTTTTCTTCTTTAGTAAATGCCAATTATGGATTAGGGTGGGCAGTAACATTCACCTTCCCAAATCTGTCTCCCCAAAATATATCAAAGAGCTTTTTTCACCCAAGGTCTAGACCTAACTGCTGCTTATTACATAACATCTCAGAGCAACTCATAAGAAAAGAGATGTCACAACAGTGAAGGCAAAAAGGTTAAGTTATGTTTGAGGTAATTTGGGCTGGGGGGGGAGGGCACAGAAAAAAAGGAGGGGAAAAACCAAAACAAACTACATTTGAATGTTCATTACTGATTCTCAGCCACATTCTATATCCAGCATTAACAAGCTCAGGTCAGCCACACACTGAGTCAAAAGAATAAGGCCTAGCTAACCATAACTAGACTGCAGAAAAGAACGAAGGTAAAACTTAGACAAATACCTCAAGCTTTTAAAAAAAAAAAAAATAAGTCATCTCTAGGAAACAATTTCTGGTAACAGCAATGCTATTCTTAAATCATTCGAGCCTTTTAGCTGCTAGATGGTGCAGCAAAAAGTCTTAAACAGAAGTGCCACTATGCTTTTGAAAGGAAGAAAACTATGCTAGTTGACTAGCATACTCTGAGAGACTAGCAGACTCTGAAAAATGTACATCAGTTTTTTGGTCCTAGAATTAAAACAGCATCATTTTTCAGATAGTCTTACCTTACACAATAAGCTTAACCCTGCTTAAATTTCTGAGATGCCTGTACAATGAAATGATGAGAAAAGAAGAAATAAGGACAAGTGATGACAGTCTGGACAGTACATTTCCAGAAGAGAGTAAAAGTTTTAAACCTGTGATCGAGTCAATATTATTTGCTCCAAAGAAGGCAGCACATCAAGAACATCTGGGAGTGTACCTGTGAGATCTCTGTGCAGACTCTTTTAGCCAGTATTTCATATATTATGTCTTATAAAAATCACATACAGTTTGCTAATGCTACATATCAAAAGAAAAACAGAGAAACCTGGTTCCCCTTAGATTATTATCTGTTTTAAATAATGGCCAAATGCTCTCCTGGCTTAATTCCATTAAGTGCAATGGAGCCATGCCAGGAAAATATTTGGCCCTAAGCATTTAATGAGCATGTTACTTGAAAGATTAGGGGACAGTTCATCCTCTGGTATGAGCTGGTAGAATTTCATTGCCTTACATGGAACTATGCCAGTTCACAATAGCTGAGGACGTAGACTCACAAGTAAGTGAAGTTACTTTTCCCCTAACAAGTACATGTGGCTCATATCCTTATGAGTGCTCAACTTGTCAAATACTCTTGCAAAGATCAAGCCTGGCCTGCAAAGCTTCCCCACCCCTAAAAACGCTTAACTGGTAATTTCTTCAATTATTATATATGAGTTTAACAACATGGGATTCTCTTTCTCCCCTCCTAGGCCTTCAAGTAAGGATTCTGCTAAATGCATACCTCTTAAGTCATGTCTAATTTGGCTCTGACTACTATGAAGCTACATTAAGGCAAAAATTATTTCATATTAGATTGTCAGTTCTGTAAAAGTCATAAGCCATTTTTACAATCCACATTTCAGAATCTCAGTCTTCTTTAAGATAATATCATCCTGCCTCAAAACTATGCTGGAAAGCAAAACTAATAATGCACAAAAGCTCCCATTCTCTGATGAAGGGTTATTATTCTTCATGCAATGACATTCAAAACCAATCTTCTCATTCATTTTCCTATTACTAAGTACATATACACTTAGGTATGTTTATCAATTTTTGCTTATGGTTATGAATTCTAAATCATTAGGGCAAAAGCTAACTTCAGTCGAAGGCTTTAAATTAACAATTGCAAAATACAATAAGCATCCGTTGTACTTTCTTCCATCTCAGCTGTCAGATTTAATACAAGTACAACATTTCTAATCCTACTGAATGTGCTGGAAAGCAAAGAGCTGGACTATCAGCTGATGTAAATCATCTTAACTCCATTAAATCTGATTTACAACACTAAGAATCTCCCCCCTTAAGGACTAAAATGACTCTTTGACTAAACAATGTCAGAAGTTTTGGACAACATCATTTTAGTAAAATCCTTAAGGATTTTAATGGGACTGGACATATGATCACTTTCTCTGCCAGATTTCTCCTTTCGGGTGGATTCTAGACAAACAAGTGAGGTAGTTTCAAGATAAAACCAGAAATAGAACAGCATTCCATCCAAATTCTTTAGGAAGACTAAAAAATTCTCAGTAACTGAAAGAAAACACACTCACTTAACATTTAACCACACAAAGTGTTTGCCAACTGGACAGTCTATAAAGTTCTAGGCACAATGTATTGCATTGATTGATTGAGACTATCTCAAATAATCATTTTAATCACTTCAAAATATGCTGAAGGAAACTCTGGATAAGAATTGTCATATGGTCTTCCCTTAATTGAAGATTTTTTGGAAATGTACGAAGGAAGTATGCAAACACTGAATTTATGTAATAGGAATGGTTAGCAATATAGCATTAGGGCACTCTAGGGCATGTTTTATTGGTTCATTAAATCTTGCCTCAGGTGTGTTCTACCACTCGAGGCAAGTATTAATGGGCCAATAAAAAAGACCCTGGGGTGTTTTAATGCCAAAATACTATGTCTGTCTACATTTAAATTAATTTTTAAAATAGCTTTTAAAAATCATTTTCCTTGGTATTTAATATATCCTTCCACTATTTAAAATTTTGTAGTAGAAATATGAAATGTCTAGAAAACAAAGACAGAAAAGTCTACTGTCTAATAAAAATAGAAGTACTTTCTGAACCATAAAAATGTTAACCTCTTGTACTTCAAATGCCTCCCCCATTTTATACACTAACTTTTTTCTTGTTTTCTGATTCATTCTCATATCATAAAACCAGTATGAAAGACAGCTATGTAGACCTGTTTTTTTCCCTTATTAGAATCCATCAGAATCAAGCTGTTCTTCAAAGCACTCGATTTCAACATTCTTAAAACTTAGGCTGAATTCCCTAGAGAGCTGCTAAGTGATACAAGAATCCTGTCTGGTTTTCTACAGATCGACAACTGATAGTCCGTAATAAAAGCTGCAAAGCCATTTTCTGCCAGTAGCATACAGGAAAGCACACACCTTGGAGATAGATTGTTTTGGGGAGGAAGAAGAGGAGGAGTAATAGCCAGCTCAATTTATGAAATATCCTGTTTCACAATTTCTGCAATAAAAGAGCCTTTCCACTCACCTTTCAGAACAGCAAAACAATTGAAATCTCAAAATTCCTTCAGGTGAACCGGGGCTTTTGTCAACACCCTGGTATCAGTCAACAGACACAACAATGTTGCAGAAAACAACCTGAGTGGGAATGGCACACCTAAGGATAATAAACTAAAAGGCATGAAGATACCAAACATTTTGAAATACACATGCCTGTTTGATTAGAGCAAAATGACATGATATACAAATGTCTTGTAACACAGCCTTCCCCTGGAAAGTGTTTTGTATAAAGCAGTGATACTCCAACCCCCCTTTTTTCCCCCAAAGTAATCATTATAATTTCCAGTGCTGCAAGTGAGGTTGCAGAGTTGACGGAATGGACTGGTTACACAAGACTAGTGATGAAGACCTTGTTGAGAATAAGAAATATCTGAATGCATTCAACTTCTGCTGGTATAAAATTTCCTGGGAAGCCAGTCACACATCGTCTGACAAATTCTGCTCACACCACAAGTTTGTATTTCTTTCATTAGACAGACTACCAAGGACTGGGGGCTGTTGAAGGGACGTGTATATGCCCCACTCAGAGCATTGCCTTGTCTCCTGAGTCACCCTTAGATCCATAATGGTTGCTGATAGGACAAACTGTACCCCAAATCAGCTTAACAGCATTTAAGAAACGCTTAATGTGGGTAAGCCCAGCTATAAAAACCACTAGTAACTGGTTCAGTGATCTCCTTTCAGTAACACAACCCCAACTGCATATTCCTTGTCCTACTAGACAAGAATTTCACCATCATTTTGGGACCAGGACATGGCATTGTCTCACATATTGTGTGCTACCTTCCTAGAACTTCCATGGAAACTCATGGCACCACGCATGCTAGTCCAGGATGGGAAGGCATACAAGTGCAAACTGGGTCCTACAGGAAACACTTATGGCTCCAAATTAGGTACCAAACCTGCTGTGTAGGTTATTTAAGTGGATTAGCAGAGAGAAGAGCTGATGATGTACTAAAGGACTTTGTATATAAACATACAGTAATTCCTTTAGTACACCATAAAAAAAAATACATTTTCAATTATTAGTTCTCTTTTGTGCAAGATGTGCTCTCACAATGTACAGAAGCACAAACAACAGAATACAAAACATTCTCCTGTGTCAACCACTGACCAATGGTTGTCTTCAGCCTGGTTGCAAGGCAGATAGGATGGTTTTTGTGCAAGCAATGTCCCTCTAAACTATCAGCAAGTAGCAAGACCTGCCTGCCAAGTCCCCTCAGTATACAAAGAAATTGATTGTGTTGCTATTCCAGTGCATGAAAATTAATGATTCTGACTGTATGAAACTAAGTTGATTTCTACATCAAGAGGCACAAATATTTTCGAAGTAATGACCAAGACACATTGTCACCAATACACAATCCAGATGTAAACACTCAGGCATTACAGGTACATAGATACTAAAAAGCTCTGCAAGATATCAGCATTGCTTATTTTACATTAAGTGTTTTTGAAAGGAAATGCAGGAGTAGAGCTGCCATTTTTTTCCTCTAATTCTGCTAGCTAAACCCACTAGAGAGCACACCTAGAGCTGTATTTCTAGTGCAACCACTTGAATTCACATTAGATTTATCTCACCCTATAAAAGCACAATTCATTAAACAGACTGATAAAACTGGTCTTTTTAAACTAAGGCAATTTTATCACAGTCATTTCAATTATTTAACACTGCTTTCTTAAATCAGTACTTAAAGCTTTCCTTTGACAAGTATTCTTTTAAATAAATGAGCTGCAATTTAAACAATGAGAAAATAATGGCCCATAACAATATATACAATTAGGGAGATATTGTCCAAATATAAATGCTCGGTGTATTTCAAAAGTGAGCACAATGTCTCAGACAATGCACACTTATACACTGAAGTGACTTTTACAGTTGATGGTGAGATCATCCAAAGAACTTCTAACCCAAAGGCTCACTCCCAAATTTTGACAAAGTTTTACCACAACAACATTTTTTGATAATTTAAGATTGTTCAACTCAATCTTGTCCAGTTCTCATCACAGGACAAAAATTATGGAAATGTTACAGTGTTGCCATGAAGCCAATGACATAATTAACAGAACTCTTCATTGAGCTATAGTGTCATACAGGAATTTGAACCAGGGTGACCAAGTCAGATGTTATAAACCAAGTGTGACAGACCGCAAGCAAAACTGATATGAGCTCTACAAGCACTTTTCTATGCTTCTGGTAAACTTTTTTGCTTTTCCTTCTGCATAGAAAACATTTTTTAAACAAAAGGCCTGTCCAAGCACTGCATCATTCAATTTTTTATATCATGAAACTACTGAAATCAGTGAAAGAGCATAAGTTTGAATTTTTGAAGACCCACTAATCAAGGGGACTGATGTAGTACCTTTGGAATTATCTCGATATACCTTCCCAATATTACTTTTATTCCAGCTGGTATCTCCACCATGATGATTTTTAAAACAAATCTAGATCTCAGGACATAAGCTGCATACCTAATTTGCCAAACTCTGTATACAACAAAATACATAATGGATTTTGGTTTTAAGACTACCTGCTATAAAGCTAGATAAGTCCCCAAAGTAAAATTTATTAATTCCTTATTGAAGTAATTTCCTATACTGAATTCACAGAACAACAATATACTGAACAATGAAATGCTGAATCAAATTTTAGCCACTAGAGAAATGCATTGCCTAAAGTCCATCATAAATAAGTTTACAGACTTTTAAAACGGAATCAACTTTCATATAGGTACTCCTTTGACTTAGTCATGCATTCCTAAGTATTCACCATGCTGTAACAATTCAAATTTAAGCTTTTCCTTGCTCAAGGATAGAGCAATTAGGCTTCAGGTTATTTCAAAGGGAGCAACAGCCCTCAGCCAGCCCTGAAGAAAGGAAATGGTTCAGAGGGAAAGCATCGTAAAACCAAATATTTAAATTTTCCAACTTGGTCATACTTATCAGCAGTACTCCCATGTTTAGGAAACATTGCAAGCTCTGACAAATGACAATGATACAGGGGCCCCTCACTACAAAAAAGATATTGAGGTGCTGGATGTCTCCAAAGAAGGGCACTGGAGCTGGTGAAAGGATGAGAACAGAAGTGTGATGAGGAGCAGCTGAGGGAGCTGGGTTTGTTTAGCCTGGAAAAAGGGTCCTCAGGACCTTATCACTCCCTACAACTACCTGAAAGGGGGTTGTGATGAGATGGAGGTCAGTCCCCTAAGGTAACAAGTGGCAGGATGAGAGGAAATAGCCTCAAGTTGTACCAGGGGAAGTTTAGACTGAATATTAAGAATTTTTTTCCACTGTAAGGGTTGTCAGGCATTGCAACATCTGCTATATAAAGTGGTGGAATCACCATCCCTAGAAGCATTCAAAACACATTTGAATGTGGCACTTGAGAACATGGTTTAGCAGTGCACATGGCAGTCCTGGGTGGACTCCATGATCTTAGAGGTCTTTTCAAAGATGATTCTATGATTATACATTCACAGGTGCCACACTAATTACTTCCCTCTGACCATACCCATTCACTTATTACCATACTTGGCTTGAAGTTCATGATCATGATAAAACTTCATCTAGTCTAAGATTATACCTAAATCTGAAGAGTACTGAGCACTCCTCAGCCCTCAGGACATCATGTAGGTAAAACTCAAACTTCATAACACATAAGCATCTCATTTTAAACCTGAATCAAAGTTGTGTTTCAATGGGAGAACAGAAGCCTTCTTTCACGGAAGCAAATTATAAAAACAACATCTATGGTCGCGTCACAGCATTATAAAGATCCCAAGTGTCACCAACACCAAGTCATATTAACATTTTACTCCCCCAAGAGCTTGGTTAAAGTCAGTGGAGCTGCTCTGGCTGTTAAATCCTGCTCTGTCTGATGGTGAGACAGAATCTGACTCTCATGGATGTTTAGATCATCTCTGCTGCTGCTGTTGTCAGATACAAAAATGGGATGCTTCTATCACTGTTTGTCCTTTTAAGGTTATGAGGAAAAAATAACTGCTTGGCACAAACAAACTTCAATATTTCCAGACTTCTGAGCTCCGACCATTCTGAACACAAGTCTACTAAGTTCGTAATGTTGGCAAGAGATGCATAAATAGTGATGAGATAAAGAAAGAATATTAGTATATTTTAGCTTACACAGACCATTCCTATACAATCAGTTTTCTGATGTAGCCCTTGAAAAATAAACCGATTTATGCAATTTCTACATAGACCTCCTGTGTGGTGTAAATAGATATTCTACTAAATATAAAAACAGCAGGCACACACAAAAATATACATGCACTAAGGAGTAGTTACAGGGGAGCTAACAGAAAGACAATGCCTTCTGGGTTTACAGGGCAAATGTAATTTCTATAATGAACCTTTTTTTTTAAATTTCTGATCGTTTTGGACCCAGGCAATAAGGTGGAAGTTTTTCTAAGAGAAAGTAGTACACTGACAATACCATGAAAGGGAGAATTGATTCCAAACAAATGAATATTAAATCGCTAAACACTGAAAGAAAGTATACAATTCTTGGTTTAGGAAGGAGAGGGGAAAAGCCACACCATTTTCAACAATGATGAGTAGCCAAAAGACAACACAAACCTACCATTAGTGTTTACTGATGATAACTACATATGCTTCTGTTAGTATTCCAGAGCCAGCCCTGCCATAGTAATGTTTATTATTACTCTTTGTAGCTGTAGGCAGCTAGAGGCTCACTGTGTCTATCCCTTTCTCATCATTTTTAAAAAGATTAATCTTTAGACAATGATCTGCTGATATCATTAATCTTAGTCTTGAACTTCTTTGTTGTTCTTGCCCAGTAATGAACAGTAACACAAAAAATGCCTTTCCTTCAAAAACAACAGGGACCTGATTTGTTGGGACTCTGCACTTGAAGTAATTTTTCACTGCAGCACAATACCAAGGTAAGATGACAACCTAGGTGAGACATCCTGATTCTCTACATCACTGCCCCATTTTTGTACCAGGCCAAATCTGTTTATGTTAACATAATTATAGCTGCTGCCACAGTAAAAAACAGTGCCAGGGTTTCACATGAACTCCATGACACAGATGGCTCTGCAGTCCAGCACTGTACCACAAATTTATTCCTCTTCTCTGTGTTACAAAAAGACAGAATCTTTCTGTGGCAAGGGGTAATAAGGTTTTCTAGAGTCACTACTCAAATTCAGCTGCTGACATATTTCCCCCTCAATAAAAACTCCACAACTCACCTCTCTATGACACTTGTCACTTATACACTTATATTTCCCTAGCTTTAAAATAATGTTTGTTAGAAAGAAGAAAAAAAGCAATTCTGTCATCCAGAAATATTGACAAATAATTTTCACCTGCATCTTCCAGGAAAGCAAAAAGTCTTATTCTGAGCAGAAATTTAAACACACTAAAAATTGAAAAGTTTCATTTTCAATTCTTTTTCCTTTTTCTTTTGTATAGAATATTTTCCATTAACACCAAATTCACTGGAAAATCCTGTTCTCCAGAATGTAATACTGTTTCACACAAGTTAACCCATGTCTAGCAGGGGACTATTCACTCAGATAAAAGCCAACTACATGGCTTCCAAATCCAAGCCTTTTCTGTGAGCTAGTGTAGTGTTCTTTTCCTCAGAACTGCTGGTGAACCAGTATTAATATTTTTAAATTTGTGAATGACAAAAATGATCTGTGTTCTTTTTCTATTCAGTATATCTTGGCTCCTTAGAGTTCCAAGCACTGGTGAAATGAATTTAACACATACGTCAGATAGGCACAGATCCTCTTCAGTGCATTCAATAAAACACAAAACTTAAAAAACAAAAAAGTTATAAAAATAATGAAACTTTGATACAGCAAACAAAACTTTCAAAACGTGTGTTTGCAGGAAGTGTTACCATTTTCACCTGACAATTTCAGAACACGTTTCACAATCCCTCTTCCCAACCAATGTAAATTTCCCTTTATAACTTCCTGGTTAGATCTACTCTTTCACATTCAGTTAAGTTCCCATAGTGTGCCACCCACACAGATATTTCATTCTTTTTCTTATGAGTTAAGTCAGTGCTACTCAAATACATGTATGCAGATGATTTTTTCCTTTCTTCTCAACAGCAACCCCACACCTCCTGGGGAAAAGTGAAAAGAAAAGAGCAATGTGCTCAAGGAAAGTATTTATAGGTATATATAAGTATTTATATAAGTATTTATATATATACATACATGACTTTTTTTGTCAGTATCACAAATGAAAACTACTGCTTCCCAAATTATGCAGACCAGATAAAATCTTGGAGCAAGGCCTTCTCTTTGTCATTCTTATTGCTCATTTAATCAGCAAAACAGAGTTGCTCAGAGTTATCCAAGAGCAGAATCTGTACCAAACCTGCCCCATGATCTCCATCCTGTAAAATGCTAATTCTGTACTGTATGTGTAGCTCCAAGACAAGCCAGTATTCTACCAGTTATTCAGTTATGGCTGCCCTAAGGAAAACCAAAAAACATGCTCTCTCATAATCTATTTTTGGTGGTAAGGTTTTCTGTCCTAGTCTTCACCCTATGTTGAAATATTTTAACATTTGATTAAATTCCCTTCCGACACTTATTTGTGGGAAGTTAAAATGAAAACCATTCCAAGTTGGTAAAAGAAAGTCTACCCAGATTTTTAACCACAGGTAAAATGATGGAAGCTGAGAATGTTTAAACTAAGTGCATGAGAGTATGATTTAAACACACATAGGCATTTCCACCTCAATTACAATTTGCAAAGAACAAAGAGTTCTTTCAAAGAATTCATAGAAGAACAACGAAAATGCCATAAGGAAGAACAAAGTGCAAAAGAAAAACAAACAAAACAAAAAAGGCAAAACTGTTCCAGGTTTTTAGTTAAATAATTAAAGATAACTTCTGCATAGACATAAAAGATAACAAAGGGGTCTTATTCTGTCACCATTAAGTTTTATGGCAAAATTCCCATTCCCTTGACATGGGACAGTGTTAAGGAAGAAAAATGGAGAGACAACACAATTCAGTTCTTCTAAATGCAGATTCCATTACTGTCCCTGAAACCAATTACCTGTGCAACCAGCAAGTAAAATACCCAGAGCCTGATTCAACTCAATGGTGTTCTATCTGGAACTGAGGTCTCTTCATGTACATACAAGGAGGAGAGGAAAAAGAGGCTGAATGGCAGAAGAAAGAGATAAATAATTCTCCACAAAGTGCAAAAGAACTGAGTAATTTCCCATGTTCCTCCCATCTCTATTCATTTGGATATCCAAAACAGCTGGGCTTTATTCCCTACAAAGTAGCTCCCAGTGCTCTTTAGGTTGTCCAAAAGAAGTAAAGGTAACTCCTGTGGCAGAATAAGCATGGGAACACACAGTTTCTAATTTGCCTGACTTTGATTCCCAGCTACAAAGAAAAAGGCTACCGCAATTGTACAGCAGTAGAGAAATTACAAAGTTTAACTGCAGATAATAAATAAAGCAATTATCCAATTTTGAAAACTTGACATGGGAAACACAGTAGACTCCAGAAACAACAGTTCAGCTTTTTTGCGGACATCTTGCCCCAGTGTTCTTGTTTATTCTCTGTAAAACATAAAGCTACCTTACCATGTGATATAATGGTGCAATAACGTGATACACAGGTTTTTCCTTTCTTAACATAATATCTTTTAGCAGCAGAATATTTACATATTCTCTATGGCAGAGGGACAGTGGAGCCACAAGCAGCACCCAGGAAGGCTCCAAGCCTCTACCCCTTCAGAGAGCTGAAAATTTCTGCTCTCTGCCCTTCCATGCAGCCCCTTATATATTTAATCTCATATGTATTTTTCCTGTGTCCCTTCTTGTCATTGGTCAGTACTTTTGGCTCATTGCCCTCAACATCAGGCACCTGTCCCACACAGCTGTAGCCCATTAGGGAGGAGGATCCACCATAGCCCCACTTACCACAAGCTGTGTGTCTACAACAATTCTCTGAAAATAAAATCTCTTGAGAAAGTATTTTCAAGATTTTATTCAAAATAACCCAGACCTGAGAAACCTCACATATGTATTTAGAGTTTCCATCAATGAAGTTTCTTTAAAACATCAGGCTTGTGCATGATTCTTTACAGTTTAGAGGCCTAGAAGAATTGAGATGAAAGATAAGAAGCACCAAAAAGTTAGAGCATTAAACAAAGTACAAATAAAGGAGAAAAAACAATAGAAATTATACCAGAGCAAACATCAGAAAAAACAATCATCCACTCCACTGCAGCGAAGGAGCTATCCAGCAAAATCTGACTGAACACCTTGTTTCCGGGGTTTGGGGTTTTTTTATTTTTAGACCCTGTTAAAACATTTCTAAAATATGCAAGCAATTACTTTGAAAAGCAGTAATTGCAATATTAAATTTTGCTTAAATTTCTTGGGCACTGATTTGTGTACAGGCTTTTATACCAAGTTCCCACGAAGCCGTAAAACGTTTAAAATACTGTCTGTGCAAATGCAAAATTTATGAATTCACACATCTCTGGTTGATTTATGTGAAATAATAATGCACTATTTAATGCTTAAACATGGCTAGAAGCAATGCTAGGCTATCAAGATGTACAATGAAATAATAGATTTATAAGACGGATAACCTTCCTGCCTAGAGAAGCTTGTTTAAAGGTGTTGTACAGATATATTAAACTATATGTAATTTTATACTAACTTAATGCTGTAGGCCTACACTGCAAGCAATAAAAGATTACTGCCACAGTATTTTCAATAATAAAATGATCTGGCTATTCAACATAAGGTATCAGAGGAGTGAAAAAAAATTCTTTATGATTTCAAACTTTTTACTCCTCTCTTTTGATTTAATTTAAATATTTAACTGTTATCTTTGCCTTTCAAAGCTCACTGTCATCAACTCTCATCTGATTTATCAAAATTATTTTTATCAAAATTATTTTTATTTCACCCTTCAAGGGTGCCAGATTCTCTCTTTCTCTGTGACACTAAATAACAACATATCCAAAGATATTTGCATTAAAATAAAAGGGACTTTGTGTGGGACATGGTGCCTCTTATAGGAACAGATTTCTGCTGAGGCAGAAAATACCACTATCCCCTTATCATGAGCAGCAGTTTCCATCAACTGAGCTTTCCTAGCAGGGCATACAAAGATAGCAGGATCCAGCCCTTAAGTAGACAAGCAGGATACAATATTGCATAGCAACTCACAATATCAATTGATATTAGCTGGACTACTTTTAAAAGACAATTGTAAAAACAAAGCCTTAGCATAACATATTTAAGAACTTGCACCATTAGTTCAGTGACAGGCATCCTCTCAAATACATGCTGAAGAAGCATCCATGGAGCCTACATGTTCACATATATTTTTCTCAGAAGAGCTCACAGTTTATTTGACTGTTCATTTTCTTAATTTGGTACTAAACAAAAGGCTTTTATTTAAAAGGTCCTTTCAGGCAACTTTCACACTGAAAGAATATTTTCACAGAAATTTTGATTAGGAACCTACCCTTGAGAAAAAGCTCACATTAGAATCTGAACAATTCTTCCTAAGGTTTTGTCTTTTTCATTTTTACTTTCTTCTGCTGATTTTTCAGTTGTTGAGTGAGCAGGTTTTCTTAAGTCAACCAATGGAAAAAGAAAGATTAAATGCAGTTCAACTATATTTAGTATATTATTTTATTTGACAAAAAATTAATGCATTTTCCTAAGTGTGTTTCTTACCAAGATTGCCATAGATTGAATTCCATTTTTCTTTGATAGTCTCAAGCCGTGAAAGAGCTCAGAGCCCACACTGAAAGTTGATGAAAGTTTTCAAGTGACTCTAGATTTTGATATGCAACTACTGGCTTATAAATATGAAGGAAAATCAAAGTGGTCTAAAGCCAGTGCAAGTTGTAGGCAGCTAGCACAAAAACCAAACAGAACAGTGGTGCTCCAGTAAAAAAACATAAGTTGAACTATCTTCCTAGTCAACCAGTTAACTAGCCAAACCCAGTAAACCATCCTGGATTTGGCTTTGAAGTTCCCTGGACAAGTATAGTTCTCCTCTTGCTGATGGACAGGTCAGTGTGAGCAAGGCAACATCCAAGTTGTACCTGAGCCCAGCTGAGGTGTGTGAATCTGGCAGCTCTGCAGTGATCAGCCTCAGGGGATCTCCAGAAAGACATGACAGGATGGATTTTTTCTAACTTCAGACATTCAGAAGACCATAATTTATCTAAGATGGTCAAAATTAATCATATCCTAGATGCCCATTTCTTTACACTGACTAAGAGCAGACACTACAGGAGCAGGCTCAGCATTCTACTCTGTATTCTAAAGACAAGATGAATTCCCCCCAAAGTTCTTAAGGAAGTTTAGACTGTGGTCAATACTTTCTTTCACTCAATTTTAATGTAAATTAATGAAGAATATACCAGCTATATGATGAGTTTGTTATACGGAATAATTTGAGGTAATGGTGTTTCCAAGGAAGAGGGGAAGCAATCCAGAACTCATTGCAGATTTCCCCTCATTCAGTGGCTATACTGGGCATCCAGATTGAGGTGTATTATTATACATTCCCATTCTCCTCAGAGCTTGCAAAACTGCTACCCCTTACACAGAAGAGGAAGAAGACCCTAATTTCTCTGTCACCAGCAAGCAGGTTACAATTGATTTTGGCTTATATTAAATTGGTCTTTGATGATGTTCTACATTTTCAAAGTATCCTAGAGACTTTTAGCTAAACCTTTTAACACCCTAATGAGACAGGGGAATTGCTGTTCTGCCTCCTTGTAAATGAAGGAACTGAAAGACAGATATCACAGGCTATGCATTTAAAACCATTTGCTAAATCTGAGTAATTCAGTATCTGGATTCTCATTTTGGGACTCCCAAAGCATAACTTTTAAAGGTAATCAGTACCCACTGCTCTGAGCTCAACAGCAGCTGAGATCATTCACCTCCTGTGAAAAATCACACTGAAGACCTTTCAAAGCAGGCACACAAGAAGCAGAGCACACAAAATAGTGGGCCTTTCTCAACATGCTTTGCTGAATTATTGGCTTGAAATGATAATAAAAAAGAATTGTATCCACTCGAACATTAATTAACAGCACAGAAAGGGAAGCAAATACTATGCTTGAGCATGTAAATTATACATCTACATATTGCACAACTACTCATGCATATTAGTTTCCAATTTCATTATTAGTCACTGTTTCTTATTTTAAACAGAAAAGCAAAACTCACACAACCATAAATACTCTGGTTTACTAGCTCTTTTTTTTCTTCTGTATTTATTCCATTCTCAATGGTTAGCATATAACAAGCATTCTATGAGAGAATAAGTTTTCTTTGTGCCAGAGACACTTTTAATAGCCATTTAAAGCCAGATGAAATAGAGTGTAGACAGCTTTATGTACATCTAGGTGTTGAGTCTTCTTTTTAACCAGCAACACCACTTTTGCAAAGTTCAGAAAAAAATTAATCCAAACTATATAATATCTTACATCCACAAATGCTAGCCGCAGATGAAGAATATTTCCTGCATTTTCTGAACCTAAGTAAATATTATTTCAAGCCAGTGTGGTACTGAGTATTTATGGCTAAATGTGCTACAGAGGCACAAACAAGATGGTGAAGGGAGGTGATGGTTACAGAGGCTTCATGAATCACGACATCTCACGGGCTCAAAATTTATTCTACAACTCCCCACTTGGGGAAAAAAAACAACTTGGAAAGAGAGGTAAAATAACTCCCACCAGGAGCACAGTTACTCTCTCCATCCCTAATCTCTGTGCAAATTCAGTCACTTTTAACTCTGTCAATAAATACTGACAACCCTGACTCTAAATCCTCCATTACCTAAACTTGCAAAAATGCCCAATAAAACTATTGCAAATAGAGTTCTACAGCCATGGAGCAGAAATACAAAACTAACTACATATTATCATATGTGTATTTAACAACTACAATAACCGGCATTTAGAGCAAAATTCTCTCTTCCATTAACTAGAGATTTGCCACCAGGATTTGATGCAGGAAACATGATAAAACATGCCTTAGGTAACCACAGGAGGACCAAAAAAAAAACAACCTAGCCTCACCCAAGGTCATTTTTAACTAAGTTGTAGCAAAATTACTGTGAAAACTTCCAAAGTAGATAATAAAAATTATTCCATATGGGCATACTCTCTGAGGAAGAATTATATAATACCAAATAATAAACTCTGATATAACACACTACAAATAGAGGAACTTCTACATACTACCATGCTCTCTAGTTTCATAATATCCTGCTTAAAAAAGATTATTTCACTATTAAAAGTAGTCCACTTATTTAAAACTCTACTTTAATTCACAGCACAAAACATTGCAAAGTGTTATAAATGTAACAGAAGAGTAAAAATATTAATTTAACACATGATTAAAAGATGAGAAACATTTCAATTTAGATGCTGAAAGTATCCTACAAAATCCAAATATGACATGCTAAGATATATCTCAGCTTGATCAGTTTTCTCAAAATCACTCACACAATCTTAATACTTTTTAGAAGACTGAGTAGTTCTGTGACAAGGAAATTCTGGAAAGGGACGTTTGTTGAATATGCAGATTTCCAGCTAAAAAAGATAATGACAAAATAAGATTGATCATGAAATAACCACAACCTTAATTCCAGTGTGATAAAAACTGAAAATGGAGCATAGGTCAGTGAAGGGACAGAGAGAGGCCATACTTCAGTGCAAGGTCACCATCAGGGTATTCTTATAAACAAATACCATTGTTTGAACATTCCAGCAATCTACCTATTGCATATAAGGTGTGCTGGTCTAGACAGTAACTTTTTTCAAGTAAAACGTCCCAAGATTTTCTAAAACTGAGGAACATCTTGTGCATGCTACATACCTATACTGCTTAAATAAGGATATTCTAAATATCTTAAGATGTTCTGTGAGACAGTGAGTGCGTATTTCAGTGCACAGTTGAACATATGCCATAGTGATGCTGTGAGAAGCCACTGAAGCTACAAACCTTTACAGCACGGATTATGTGTTTATTTATACAAATCTATTTATTATGTTTCTTTCTCCCCAAAATTACATCAAAAGACATCAATTTCTTTCAACCAAAATCAATAAAAAACAATAAATCACCCAAATAAAATAAACTTAATTTTGATCTCTACTAGTCTCATGTAAATCTAAAGTTTTTATTGTCAGCTTGAACCATTTTAAGCTAAATCTCCCAAAATTGTTTTTATTCCCATACGTATAACTAAAAACAATTAGCTGAACTTTCTAAGAAAATGCTCCGTTAGGCTATGACTAAGCATGTAAAGTTTCAGAGCCCAGGAGGGAATTTTCTGCAAAATTACAAGCAATTGAACATTTCCACTACAATTAATCGTGTGCCCTAGGAAATATACATCTTGGACAATTAAATTTTCTCCCACTTATGCTCAGAACAGCATTTTCAATTGGTCATAACCTTTTCTTGACTCCATTTTCTTAAAGTGGATGGTCCTCCTCAGAGTGTTTCTCTGTCTCCTTTTAATGTTATGTCTATCAGTATGTTTTACATTTTTACGACTAGGTGCTTAAAGGAATACTTCTACACTCATGTTTAAGAACCTCAGTGTCATTTTATTCCCCTGAATGAGAGGTATTTCAGCTCCAGCTGACTTCAGTAAATATACGTGGGAGATCTAATCACTACAAAGAAAAAATTAAATTTCTCTAAAAATAAGCTTGATAATTTTGGCATACTATGTCGAATGACAAAAACCTCAGTCCAAAGACTAAAATTCACATAACTTTAGATCTTTTGATGCAATTAATGCAATGGTAAAATTTCACCAGCCAACAATCCACTCTATTTGCTTTCAGTTCAGAGCCATTGACCCTAAGAAACAGAAGCTCAGCCAAACTTTGTATTTGAGTGTTGATCACTTCTTATCATTACCAGCAATTTTAAATTAGTTGAGCCAAACTAGTAAACAGAAGCCCAAAAACAAAACTAAAAGCAAAAGGTGTCTTGACATAACACACTAATGCATTCCAGTGTCATCCAATACACAAAGCCTTGCTGTCCTGGGGGCACAATGTACAAGGGCTTCTGAAACTCATCTCAGACCAAAGTGGCATCCTGACAAGTGAATAATCTCAGCAATAGAATGAGACTCAACAAGTAAAGACCAGTTCAAAGCTGACTGATAATTTTTTTAAACAGAGTTACCTTGGTATTTAGGCACTAGCATTACTTATGTTGTAGATTAAGGCTAGAAAGCTTGCAAAATATTCTACCATGGCATGTTTTGCTTCCCAGGTGTCAAAACCATTTTGCACAGTCTTGGGCTGTTGGGAAAAAGAGTAAGGAAACAATATTTTATCCTTCTGCCTACCTGCAAGTTACATCCTTCCCCAACTGAGGAAAAACTGGCCTGTGAATTCATTTTCCCTCTGCTCATCTACTTGCAGAAAAGGAGCTGTAACAGTCAGGCAGCTGAAGGATGCCTGAGAATTATACCTGGTGTTGTTCTGCCTGCCAATCTCATAACAACTGCAGGAACTGGACAGAGGTCCCCAGTGCCAAAACCCAAGCAAAATAAATGAGATTCCAATATATTTTTAAAATAATGTTTGTGTGCTGAGGGAAAACACAATTCTTGCCCCTTTCCAATCAATGAAACCCAGTGTCTGCAATTACCTACAGAGAGGTTTCTATGCAGGGAGGAGGAATTACTTGTTTCTGGCAGCAACCTTCCCAGGCTTAAAGCCCCTAACTCTATCAGTCATTCCTGAGTACTTTACATTCCCTGCCACCTAGAAATCCTCTGGATGTGTGGACTAGCCATGAAACAAAAACTGCAATAATACACCCACCAGATTACTCAAATTCTCATATTCACCTTTTTATTTTCTTTTCAATTCACTGTACTTCTCAAAGACACTACTATTGAAAATTACATTATTTTAATGGTGCATAAACAAAGAGGATGTAAGCTCTTCACATGCAAAGCAATCAAGCTAACAAGTCGACATTAAACACCTTCTTTCTCTTTTTCTCCCCCCTGGTTGTAAATGCAGAACACAATATGCTTACTGTAATTCTAAAGTGTTAATAAATCCTAAGATAAAGAAACATCTTTATTATTCTGAATGAGTCCTGAGATGGCGCAGCCGTCTTAGATTTGCATTTAGTTGCAATGCGGGAGTAAAAACAAAAGCAAAAAAACTTTTTAAGTGCCATCACAGAAGTGGTTGATACAGTGAGATGGTTCCCTCTTCTGGCCAAAGCTGGAGGAAAATAAACTTTGATTTTACTTTTTAAATTGAAATCACACAATTTGTAGAATTTAACATTTAAATATAATTCGAATTTTACTTTAGAAAAAATAATCTAAATATTTTTATAATATATTTTCAGAAATTAGTCCCAAGATAAGACAAAGTTTCAGAAAATGCTTTAGGAAAGATTGCATTATATCTGCTTTCTAGAGTTTCATGTATAGATTACTTTACTGACAACCCAATATTAGCACAGATCTCAGAAACCTGCATCTAACTCATTAATCACATAATGAATATGCATTATTGAAAAGAAAGAAACTATTATAAAAACCCCACCAAAACAGTTAAAGCTAAACTGAAAGCTAATTTAATATTATATTTTTTTAAAAATAATCATTCCTCATTTGGCCCTGGCTAACCTTTTAACTTCCAACAATGCTGCAATCCAAATACCTGTTGGTATTTATGGAAATGGAAGCTTAAAAGGGACATTTTTTTTAAAGAAGGGCCCCAAACCAGAATATCTTCTTTCTACATATTCCAGCCAAGAACCAAACTACACCACTAACAGCTCATTCAAGCACATATATTATGTTTTTACCATAAGGTAAATTTTTAAAAAAATGAATTTGTACCAAAAAGACAACCAATACCACACTGAACTGAAAGAGCAACTCCTTGGGCAATCAGTGAAAATTATTGCCATTGAGAACATAATTTCAGAGTTTAGTGCATAATTGTCCAGTCTTGTATGTTCAGAAACTACTTTCTACTTCATCCATAAGACAAAAGTACCTCTACAAAAGTCCAGCTAAAGAGTAGAGAAAGAAACAAGAAATGGCTGAAAAGCAGCAACAAAAACTTCCTAGTTAACTTCCGTGAAAAGAAGGGAAAATGGAAAGGACAGGACTTACATAGGGCCCGAAATTTTATTCATATTCTAAAGCTATAAAGAATAATGCAGAACTTGGGGATGATGCAAACAGAGAGATTCTTCCATTGAAATGCACATGGAGGTAAGGATTGTCATAGAATAGTATACTGGCTGTTCCGTGTTAGTTTGTTAAAAGGAGACTGAGTTCAGCCATTGCCTACTTGGATCACTATTCACTTGTGTCTGGGCACCATTTCTCCCATGTCCATCCCTCTTTTTGAATTGCACCTGGAGGAAATTTGATGAAATCCAACTTTTTTTTCACAATCGCAATTACTAAAATACATTCATTTGGGAGGTGAAAAAATGTGCTTCCCAAACTGATGCTTTTCTGGGACATTATATTGCATCTCCTAGGAGACTTTCAGCTTCTCATTCGCTGTAAGTCCTATCAGCTCTATCTGCTAAAAAAATAAACAACAGAGAGGCTTCATTGTGCAGCACATGTCACTCAAGCCAAGGGAGTTACTGGGTTAATGATGGCAAACAGGGGAAGACAAAAAGAAATATTTATTCTCTTCTCTTGTACTTTAAGACTTCTACTCTTTTGGTAAGAACTCACAGCACTAAATTTCTTCATAAAAAGATCCTTTCTCCCTCCGCCAAGTTGATGTGGCCTCAGAATTCTGAATCATTTTAATAACACTCATTTTCCCTTAACTTGCCTTGCTTCTTTTATTATTCAGACACTGAGACTATTACCTCTGGTTTGTACCCTACTTTTTTTGTTCAGGGAAAATCATAGCAAGGTAATCAAAGTTTAGTGTTAAAACAGTAACAAAACCAACACAGGTAAAAGCAAACAAAACACAGAATTTTGGCTCTGCAGCATCGCACAGAGAACCAGGAAGAAAGGACATGGACAGAGAAAAGGAATATTTTGAACAAGGGGCAATCTTGTGTGCAGACAACATGAAAAAATTAAGGTTCCACTGAAACAGTTCCATAAAAACCTGTGATTAAAAAGCCCAATCCAAGTCTTATTTAGAATGAAGAGCTGCATCTACAGCAGGACACAGAGCGCAGCCGAGGTGTAAGATTGAATATTAACCTATAACTAATCTATTCATATAATAATACTAATCTATTCATATGTAGCTGCTGCATGTTGTCTGCTAAGGCTTCATGCCATGCCAAGAAGCAGTCTCCAAGATCATTCCCAGACTTCATCTGTGGTGCAACACACCACATTGCTCTCAATGCACACCATGGATAAGGGCAGCTTGTTCTGAGAGAAGGCAGGCAAAGAAGGGGTAAAAATGAGTTTAGTTTTAAGGACATAAACTACTAATTTGCTTTTGTATTTCTCCCTTTTCTCTCTGCATCACTTTACTCGGGCATATTTTACATGCAACTCAGGAGTGTAAATTACATTTATTGGCTAACACACACAAAAAGACAGCAAGGATAAATGAGTTACTACACTAAGCATTAATATTGTCACCATTCTTAATAACACACCTCAGTAATAATGAGTATTTTCCAGCTAGGCAGGCATCAGCCTGGTGGGGAAAGGTTGGTTTCTGTCACTTTGATTTTGTTGATCTCCCATCTGCCAAACACAGTTTTTTTTCTATTTTCCCATGTTACCAGTTTTCCTGTTGAATCCATGACAACTTTTATCTGAACCCAGTCATCTATCTCACCTGTCATTTTACCTTCCCTGTCTGGTGCAGTTCTAGTTTAGGTACTTTCTTACAGCTCAGATTTTCTCTGGAGTCTAAATTGTTACACTGCCTTATCAATGCTGAACCTCGGAGGAAGTTAATGCCTAAGAGGATGGTCACACATTCAAGGTCAAGAGAAAGGGATTTCTTCCAATTTGTTGGCAAATAAAAACAGTTTTATATAGTTTTATATCAGCAAATTATATAAAAGTTAGTTTAGTTAGAACTGGTTCTGGAATATTAAAGTACTCCATGTGGGTCTCTCCATAGGAACAAAAACTTATACATCACTATTTTTTTCCCTTGGAGGAAAATAAAGCCAAGAGGAAAAAATAAAAACCACTCGGCTTCCTCTAAAAATATTGTCCTGGTAGTTCAAGTCAACCACTAATTTTGTAAAAATAAAATTAATTTTCATTGAAAAAGTTGTGACATATTCAGAAACATTAGAAAGAAAAACTATTTCGCTAGTGAAATTTATGTTACGGGCCAAAATGGGACTTAAATGATCCTTATTTTTATGTTTTTTTGCATTGAATTGCAATGAATTTTAATGGTAGAATGACCTGATATTAAAAGGTTTCCCTTCAACATATGCTTTGAAACAACACCAAAATGTTTTCTTATAATGGCAAGCTCTTCAAAATACAACTTTTTAGAAAACCTCCATAAATAAAATGCTAGTTTACTTCTTCTGCAAGCTTGACTTCCTTGCTTATTATTGTTGTATAAGAGAATGACAGAGAAAGTTTTTATGGAGTACAGAGAAACAGAATGTTTTGAATATTAAAACAAGCTTTTGTAAATTTCTTTTGTCTCAGATGATTTGCTTACTGAATCTTAAATCCCCCAACAACACTCACATTAGCAATGCTAACATTGGTAGATGACATTCAATCTTTCCCCACACACGAAGCCCAGCTGAACAAAAAGGAATTAAAGAAAATTTTTTCGAGCTCCAGTGATGACAAGCATTAAATAAAGCATTTATTTGACAAAAAAATAAAGTCAAGAAAGTGATAAATAGCAAGACTAAGTATGGGCAAACTAAATCTCAAATTTCTGAATCTCTAAATCTATAAGGAAGATTATATAAAGTATCAGGTGTTTTATACCCTTCTGTACCTTTTTTCTAGGATTTTCTCTTTGGAGGAAAAACAGTCAACCAGAATATATTAAATTTGAACTGTCATTTGCCCAAATAAACGTGGAATTTTATGAATATAACTAAAATAAGAACAACAAATCCAAAAGATAAAGGTTCATACGTGTGCAATCTGAAATTTTCACCCTCAAGCAGTATTTCTATTTTTTTATTTGTTTTTCAACAAAGTAACTGCCAGTTTTCAGTATGTGGCAATTTTAGCATTGTTTGAAGCAGATCTCAACAGTAGAAGGCTCAAAATGCATGTTACATATGTTCAAGAAAAAAAGATTAAATTATATATTAAAAAAGAAAACAATCAAACAAAACCCCAAAAATCAGAACTCAAAAAAATCACACCTCCAGATAATATTATTAGTTTTTGCTCTGACTTTTAAATGATAGTTCTTCATTCTGTCAAGTTTATGGATGTTAGAGTTTAGTATAATTTAACTTTTAATTCTTGATAGTATGAACATAGACTGTAACTTGATTCCATTACTTTAATTTCTTTCAAATCAGATTTAAATTAAATATCACACATATTACTGCCCTTCAGTTTGGCTTTCTAAACTTAATTCTATATAAAGTACTCTTAATTAGTAGCAACCATGGAGAAACATAAAAAAAAGAAGCTCAGAGTTGGGTAAGATAAAGAGATCAACTACCACACAGCTTAGGGTTTTTTCCAAAAGAGATCTAATATAACTCTACTTAACACAAACTTACAAGACTTTTGTTGTCAATAAAAACCAGAAAAAATAGCTCAGATGCATACATCAAAGCTTTAAAAAGTTTTAAAGAGGTAAACCTAAGGAAGGTGAAGATCTGTGGAGAAATTTGAGTTGGACTCAACAATCCTTGTGGGTCCCTTCTAAATCAGAACTTTCAATGGTTCTCAGATTCATTACAACTTGCCCAGCTTTAATTTTATTCCTTTAGAAGGTGGCTTTTATTAAGCCAGCAGCCAATGACAGAGTCACCTTGAGTGTCATTCAGTTTTGTGGTCAGCTGGCCTTGATGCCAGATGCATCACTCCACGGGAGGAAAGTGCAGCGCTCCAGCTGCGACAACGCTGTGTCGCGTTCCCTCACTCACAACACTCCACAGTGACTGACAGATCTATCTCTGCAGACAGCTCCTCAGACAGGCCTGCATTTACCAGGGTTGATGCCAAGCACTTTTATTTTGTATTTCTGAGGGTCTTTATGCTGAGATGTGACTGTTGACATTATGGCAGTTTGATGTGAAGAACACGGCTATATTTTCCCGCAGTCTTGCGTATGACATATGGGAACCAGAACTCACCTGTCACAAGTTGCCAACCATAATACATAGTTTGTAAGAAAAAAAAACATCTGGAAACATCCAAGTGATATTAATACAGTGTGGCTAAGGAGACAGAGGCCATAGGCAAGCCTGGCATATAAGGGCACAACTCCCATTGACTTTGGAAGGTGTAACACCTTCTCACATCATAGCTGTACATGGCCCCAAGTGACTTTCAATTTAAAGAAATATCATTCTCAATTAAAGAAATATCTCAATCTGTGTTAATCACAGGCATAACAGTAAAGACAGACATATATATATAAACTTCATTTCTTTCAGGCTTATTATGAAATCATTACAAGCAGAGTGAAGCAGAAATCACCTTTAAGCCATTGAATGGCTTTTTCCTGAGTATTCTTACTTTAAAACATATATGCTCTTTCAGTGCCTAAATGATGGGTTCACTCACTCACCCACAGCAACTCTTATTACACTGTAATTTCTCTAAAAGTAAATAAAAATAAAAATAAAAATGTCCCATATAGAGACACATCTGGAAATAGAAATAATAAATTTTCTGCAAAAAATAGTTGGTTAGAAAATGGTTCTTCAAACCCAAGTTGAATTATAATACATAACAACAGCTGAAAATAATAGATGATGTATAAACTTCTGAACTTATAAAGGATAATATTCTTAATATGAGTATGAGCAAAAATGAAAAAAGTTCTGCATAAAACTAGAGAAGTATTTCCAGAAATACAAGCACCCATGAAATTGAAATAATTGGTCTCCTCCTACAAACCGTCATGAAACACCAGCGTATCAATCAATACATCCAATGGAATACAATAAATTGCCCCATCATTTTCACATCTACCCCTACAGCAGTCCTTTCCAACTCCTCTCTTCCACTCAAACCCCAGCACATTCCTAACAGACAACTTACATAACTTCTCTCACAAGTAATACTTTGCTATAGCTTGTTTTCATTAATTTTCTTCATCCTTTGCCCTGAGACAGCACTGTGTTGTAATTCCCACACAAGCTCACCACAAAACCCAAATTTGTACACCCCTGAAAAGCTTGCAAAGCTTTCCCACAACATTTAACATAATGATATGTGATATATATATAATATGTGATACCAGACCTGATCTTGCATTCCAAAAAGGATTTCAATGAACAAAATTCCCACAACGCTGAGCAGAAGCAGCAACATATCTCATGACACCCGAAGTCTTTCATATCCAATCAGTACAGTCAATCTCAATACAACTTAATTTGTGGCTGAAGAAGCACAGTTTCTGAGTGATGTGCATCTTGCAATGCTCTGTGCTGCAATCATTTTTATATCAAGCCCGTGTAATCACCAGACCACCCTGGGGAATGCTATTGACTAAAGAAACAACTTATAACTTAATATTCAAAATGCACAATCTCACCAGATACCCTAAGATCATTGCTGGTATTTTTGCTAGCACTAGAAGTTGCTGTTCTTGAGAACGGGGATCAAATAGGGGAAAAAACTCAAAACCAAATTTGAATATTCATAACATTGTTATTATTATTTTTAACCCAATTTTGAGGTTAGTCAAATCATGGTACAAAGCAACTTAATCCTGTGACCTTCTACATAGCTGACTTCAGATCACTTCAAGCAACATGGCATAAAAAATTCCATACTAGGTAGTTTATTTTTAAATGGGTTTTTTTGATATTAAGATACTTAATGTCATTAATTATTATGAGAATACACATTCCTGAAAACTGATATAAAATTCACAATAGATGAAATTTCATTAAAGAAAAAAAAGGGCAACCAACAGGTTTAGATGTCCTTAGAATGTTGTACTATAGACAGAAATACAGAAACTAATGGCATTGGTTTTCTTTAGTTTCAAAAGCTTGGTTTTCTGTAGGTTTTGGGTCTTTTTTGATTCATGTACAAATAAAACTAACAGGAAATTTATCATTCTCTGTTTTTATCTATTTGTGTGTGTGTGATGATCTATGGTACAGCCTAGATGATTATACTTCACCATCTGGTTAACCTTATCAGCAAGACACTAGAAAACAAATACTGTGCAGTACAATTTTATCCATACTTCAGCTATTCTGATCAGAAGCAGTTACTCAAAACTATGAAAAATTGTTATGGAGACTTGAAATTTGCTGCATAAACCACTTGTGATCAAATTGAACTAAGGGCTCCCTGAACTATTCAAGGAAAAATATTATCCCCCAAAACTGCACTCATGATCATGGCTTTCATGAGTGAGAATATGCCATGTTTGATACTAGACAAATAGGTAATACTGGTTGGTACCAAAGTACTGAGGAAGCAGAGCACTCAGAAGCAGGTTAAAGTCCTTCATATGCAAAAACCCAAAAACATTCCTCTCTCGGTAATTTATTTGGAATTTAGAAAAGATAAGCAGCGATTAAATTTTGCATTTGATTCTTCAGGGCAAAATGGGCATGTTTATCCTACAGATCAACAGTTACACTGGAAGTCTCACACAGTGGTTATCCATATACACATGAGAGAGAAAATTCTTCTCTTTATTTTATAGCATAAGAGCTAAGCAGAACTAAATACATCATATACCACATGACAGTCATGCTGATGATCATAAGTAATCTCTTAATAAGAAAGCTACTTTCAAAATAGATCTTTTTCAGTGTTTGAGATGGTAGAGTCTTCTAAACAGGCCATTGAAACTTGAGAACAAACTTAGTTTGTGCTAGAAAGTGAAGTCCAACTCATCAGGCATGCTGACTGGTCCTCCCAATTCCTTAGGGAAAAAGATTTGCCAGAGCAGATTTTTTATTTGTAGGCATTCTCAAAGAAAGCACACTGATCTGCTTTTTCTAAAGGCAGTGAGGAAAATGTTTCCTAATCATTTCTCCATTGTTGGCAAAGGGAGAAGCCTTTGTGAAGTAAAGGCAAACATTCTAATTGAAGTTGATAAAAAAATTAATCTCCAAGAGATCCAAAAACCTTGCTCAGCTTTTCTCTTGCAGCTTTCTCTGGCAAAAATACCAGAGTGTCACTGTCTACGGTAAGGTGGCTTCCAGCTGTCATAGTCATAAAGGAATAAGGAAGAGATAACAAAGCATAAAGAGGTACATTGTTACTACCTCACAAGAGTCATTCAATATTCCTCAGGTCATACTCCAAGTAGATTGTCGAGCCTTAACTTTCTGATGCAGTAGGGTTTTTTTGAAAAGAATTTAAATTTACCATAGTTTGGGTCCTATTTAGTGCTATGTACCATACAAGGTCATAAACAAAGAGATTTGCTCTGCAAATGAATGCAAACTGTTCTACTTGGACAAAACATTTCGGTAGTGGTGCAGAGCTGCTTGGATTAACCACCACTAATGTGATAAAAAAGAAAAATTAGTAAATCAGAAGGAGGTCGGGAGAAATTACCACAGGAAGACAACACAGAGTAAACAAAACTGCCTTATGGTCCATGCCAGGCACTAGAACAGAGCAGGATTAGGTGTGGAAAACCTTAGATCTCAGTGCTACGGCAGATACATAGTATATTGAATTCCACTGCTGAAGAAAGGCTGCAATGAATTACAGCACTCCACATAAATTCTCTAATTTATGCCAGAAGCTGTCATAATCCCTCCCTTGACAGAACCTTCTTTATTTCAACTCTCACAAGAGTTGCCTCAAATAATCTGCCACACTGTCATGCATATTACAGGCACACACATCCTTTACAGCAGGACTTCAATATAGTGGGCAGCCCAGACTGTTATTTTTAGAAAGAACAAAGCCAGGATCTTCTGATAAACATCTCATTTGAAAGGAATTGAAAAATTTTTGTTTGCAAAACAAAACACAGATGCTCTTGTGTTTATTGTTACCCAAATGAAAGGCCAGTAATACAAGTTAGGTTTTCCCTCAACATAAAATCTCAAAAATTACCTTAGAGGACCACCACATACACAGAACTAACACAGGACAAACACAGAATTTAGTGTTCTACATTCCAGAGGAATTCCATCCTAACCCCTGTCACAATCTCTCTCTTCCCCATACCTACAGAATGCCAAGAGCTTTGAAATGCATTAGTATGCAAATATCTTGGGTGGCTTTACTACACATTTATATTGCAGAGTAATCAATAAATTATTATTTCAATATTTATTGGAATCTCAGAATAAGAAAGAAGACAGATTACACAAATCCATCTTAGTTGATTAATGGGTACTCCAGCAAAAGGCATACACTGATGGAGTGGGTCAGTATGCAGACTATATTACTGAATATTTCAGCTCGGTTGTAAATATAGTATCTGTTTCTCTTAGGGACTGTCACACTGAGTGCAGTATAAAAGGCAATAAATTTCAACAGATTAATTAACTCTTTGGTTACTGGGGCTGTGTGTCACCTATCCTGGCACCTAATAAAAAATCCTTTAATGCCAAGACATAAAGAAGGGCCTCTTTGAAAATGAGTTATTAACAGCATTTCATGAATAGATGGAGAAATTGTAGCCCAGCCATTTAAGTGTCATAAAGTGCAGCAAAGGCTGCTGGAGGCCTCTGAGGGACGCCAGGCAATACCATAACAATCAAATCTGAGATGGAAGAGGGATTGAGCTGTCCACTCAGAATTTTTATATTGTCAAAGAGCAGCGAGGAAATAATGTGATCAAGAAGTGAATTAACCTTCTGTGTGAAAGAGAGGGGATGATCTGATGGAAAAGGCAGTAAAGTAAAAATCACTCCATAATGCCTGCATTGCAGGCTGGTCATGAGGGGCCCCTAATGTCTGCAGGCTGTCAGGGAACAGATCCAGCCCTCTAAGTACCATAAACCCATTACCTGCATTAGTCAGTAATTGGAATACATTTATTCATACTTTAAAAGTTCTTAGGATCCTACTGCTGGCTAACCACATGGCATTAATTTCTAAAATGTTTTCTGTTTCTACCCTTGTGATAGTCTTCTGGGGCAATTAATACTCAAAAAGGCATGAAAGACTTATGTACCATGTTACATTTATACATATTTCTACATCATACCATACAGTTTAATCTGGTTTTGTTGGTGTCAATTCCCAATAAAGCTATGCTGGCATTTCCAGTAAATAACAAGCTACAGAAATTTGCACTGTTGGAATTGAGGCAACCATATGAGAGGACTCCACCAAGGAGAAAATAATCCATACCAAGTTTAACAAGGTTGCTTTGACCTAAATGTCTTTAGTACCATGCTAGTCAAGAAAGAGGCTGTGAAAGTCATACAGCACACTTCTGCTCTGTAGGAGCATGGAAAGTTTTTTTCTTTTTCTTTTTCTTTTTCTTTTTCTTTTTCTTTTTCTTTTTCTTTTTCTTTTTCTTTTTCTTTTTCTTTTTCTTTTTCTTTTTCTTTTTCTTTTTCTTTTTCTTTTTCTTTTTCTTCTTCATCTTCTTCGTCTTCTTCTTCGTCTTCTTCTTGACAAAAATTTTCCCTGAGCCACTCATTATGGAAATGACAGACAGAGTCTGGAAGTCTGCTCAGCCCAAACCTCTTGCATATACAAAAGTCCCAATGAGATGTGACATCAATGAAGATTAGCAAAAGAAAAATCTTGGATGGACACACATATCTATAGTGACCCACAACTCTAGATAAAGGACATTAATAGTGGGCTCACACCTGATGTTTTGCATGTTTACAAGTATCCTTCTATTTTTAAGGCTGCCTTCCTCAAAAAACAATTGTTCACCATTACCTCAAAGCAGAACTTATAACTGTGCAGTGAAACCTAAGATGATCTAGTTGCAGCATCACTATATAAAGCAAGCACTAGAAAAGCGTCCTCTGGAAAGGTCTCCCAAATTTTTATTCTGACTATTAGAAGTAGGCAGAATTACAAAATCAATATGCACATTTAACCAAATGTTTTAAAATATACTACAGTTTTCCAAAAATTCTTACTTTGTGAGGAAATTTTAGTTATCATCCATTCCTGCATACTGTAGTTCATCTAGCAATCAAAATCAGGTTGAGAAATGCAAGAATGCAAAGTGCCCTTGTTGCTGCCAACAGAATTTGCCAAAAAGACTACGTTTCCTAGTCAGCCATTGCCATGACAGGAAAGGCACAGGACTTGTGGTGTAAGCCATCTCCCTTAAGACCTCATGGTCAGTCACCATCCTGAGATGATACTGCTGGTCGTCGTTCTCCACTGGCAAATCTCCCCAGTCCAGCACCCGGCACTTCTGACTCTCAGCATCTGAACACAATTTTAGTTTAACCAAGATAGTTTATTAATAATTACTGTTGTATTTAAATTTCAGAGGGCCTAGAGTAAATACTAGTGCAGGCTATCCTTTCCTTTATCAAACTGATATGAAGAAAACAAAGACTGCAACTGACATTTCTGCAAAGATTACTTCTTAGACAAGCTTTTGTGAAAGTGTGCTTGTATTTATGCAGAAGACTTATTAACATAAGAAAAGGATATAAAATAAAAATAATAATAATAATAAACATAATAATAATAATAATAAAATATTTTCCACTCATTGTAAATGCATTATCTTCCTCAAATTCTATTCAGCAGGTCAACAATAGCAGGACTTGAATGAGTTTGGAAAGCTTTGGACATGCTTATGTAACAGATTACATTATGAACATAACCATTGAGTTATTCTTTGCTCCATCAAGATTGTCCACACTCTTTTATGTTCATGACAAACATACAGCAAAATACCTTGTTGTCTGTCAGCATTATATCCACTTACCACCAGAAACTGTGAAAAAGCTGCCTCTAGGCACATCTCTCCAGGGCATGGAAAAGTACATCCCTAATCTTCCTTTCCCTTCTGTTCAAGCAAGCCAAATATCCAAAGCAACTAAGTGAGCAAAAGATACTGGAGACTACATTCATAGCTGAAATTAGGTTAGTCACTTCCAACTCTGAATAAAAACAAATAATGCATCCAAATCCACTACCCAAGAAAATACAGAATCAAGATGTGCCTCACTGAGCAGATTAAAAAGCACTTTCACTTTAAAAAACAAAACAAAACAAACAAACAATAATTAAAAAAACCAAGCCAACCATTTTTGCAACAAATTAGATTAATGAAAAAGTCTTTCTTCAGGTCTGCAGAGCAGCAAGAAGAACCAAGCAAGGCTCAAGCACAGCAAAACTGAATCTAGCAGAAGTCCAGGCACAGACTGCCAAGTATTGTGTGTGGTAGGGAAAACTATGCATCCTTCTACCAGACTTTCAGTTCAGTAGTAGGTGAAAACACCTCATAATTTTTAGTAGTCTCACAATGATAATCCAATTGCTTGAAATGAAAAATATTTTTGCCAAAGAATCTTAAATTCAGGCAACATTTGCTGAGCCTAATAGTATTCAAGCACATGGCCACAAATGTAGATCAATGTTTCAGACTCTTCAAGACTGGTGGTGGGAAACAGACTTTACTCCTCCACAAACATTACAGAAATTGAAATCTCCATTAAAAGCTTGTATAGTTGTTCAGTTGCATTTTAGTTCCTTAAAATTCATTACTTAATTCACAGGCTTCATTTTCCAGTAATGAAATGGGCACAAACTGTTAGGAGGAAAATTTACTTTAACAATAGTACTATTCATATTCATTATCAGAGAAGCTTTACTGATCCTGACTAACTCTTGAATGGCATCCAACTAAAATCAGGGTGAATTAAACTTTTTCCACGACTATGCTACATACACAAATATTAAAAAAAAAAAAAAACACAAGACAGAAACATGCATATATGAGTAAATTTTTTTTAAAAGTGACAAATGCACCGAGCCAGTAAAATTTTGAGAACAAAGACAAATATGTCTGTCTTCCACAACAAATTAAAAAAATAATGTTATAAGAATCAGCCTACATTTTAAATGGCAAAGTAAAGTCAAACTGTCCTTAAAGCTGGAGCATTCTGGGACAATGATCACTGGGCTGTGAAAGGAATTAATGAGCTCTAACAGTACAAGTGCTACTGCCCACTGTGTTATAAATGCTTCATTCACTTCTTCAGTTTTCTCACCTATTCCAGGAGCTGGAATAAAAACAGCATGGTGTTGAAAGACTACTTGTGAGACCTTACATCAGCTTCAGAAATTATCAGACACTGTACTAGATTAAAGTATTACAGATAAATGGTTAGACTAGAAGGCCACATTTCTATGCAGATGACTTTTCACTTCAGGAAATGAGTAAACAAAATGGTTTTCATTCTTTTGTAATACAAAATGTTAAAATTGGAAGGTGTGAAGCATCAGTGTTCACCACTTAAGGTCATGCCTACCACTACACTCACTTGGAACTGAGCTGAGTAGATGTTCAGTTTTGTAATCAAGTACTTAAACACCTATTTGGACACTCCAGCATGTAAAACACTGAATGTTAAGAGACTAAAGATTCCCATGGAAAATTACACAAAGGTAATCTGCTTCAATCTAAAACAATATAGATATTTTTGTTTTGGAAGAGTCACTGAAAGATATCCAGACACCTAAGCTAAAAATAATGATTCTTGTTAGGAAGCCCTGGAAAATTGTTCTGGTGAGTGAACTATCAAAGAGTTCTTAGTAGGGAGGTTCCAAACTATCAGGTTGCAAACTAGCACAGTTCTATATACTTCTTATAAGAAATGGCCTTTAAGATAGCTGAAGTGTAATATCTTACAAGCAAAGGACCACTAAATGAATTTTTCTGTGCAGCCAGGTGCACTTCTAATACAACTGTAGCATAACGTTTTCAGAATGGCCGATTGAGATTACTGCTCACACAAACAAATAGAATCATTCTAACCAATTTTACCAGTCAAAGTATTTGCCACAGCCATTACCATTAAAAGAACACTGCTTTATGTTAATGAACCTACAAAATTTTCTACAATTTATTTTTCTCTTTCTTTAAAAGAATTGATTAATCTTCAAAATTAAATGCAGTGGGTACACAGGAACTAAAGGCAACTAGTTTCTACCTAAACAAAAATGGTTTAACACTATCTTTACTCCTTTGCAGTGAACTCTGCTGATTCTTGCTTGTAGAAGGATTTTCTGCTACTAGCTTTTGTGCCTCAAGTAATTTTCATCTTTCTCACACACCATTAATAATGCTACTGCTCCAGGTATCACTAAACAATATAATTAATGGAGCCCAAGAACACTGCAACCTAGCCATGTTGCAATGTGATTTGGGTCTATAAAGAACATGATGAAAGCTTTGAATGAATTGGCCAGATTACCCCAAATAATAATGCTGTGTAGCATTATTATTGTATAGCATTCATCAGGAAAAGAAAAAAAAATGCAGAAATACACTACATTCAACATATCCAAGCAACCAGAATGTAACTGTATTAAACTGAGAATAATATGCATGTTATAACGCTGCTTCACTTATTTGTAAATATCCGTTTAAACTGCTTAGCAAAGGAAAAAACCTTGTAAGATGGACCATAGGGAAAAAAAGACTTTAGATTATTGGCCTAAGTTCAGCAGCAGAGTTAGCAATTTATGGACTTGATTATACCTTCAAAATGAACAATAACCCAGTAACTACTGCAGTAGAAAGGTACTAAATTTTTATGATATGGGGTAATCAGGTTGGCTACCGAAGACATAGTAGACATGCTGCAAAGAAGAAACAATTCACATTAAAATAGTCAAGTAACAAATTCCCTTCTTGAAAAGGATATTTTTCTTTATATGATGTCTTTAGCAGACTGTAGGCTGTTTCTTTAAATGAATGCTTATGACACAGTTAATTTTCAGGCACACTGCTTTACAGAAACAGGCATCACTGTGTGCATCATGTTTAGAAATAAATAGAGCTGTCATACTTGGATTCATATTGACATTTACATCAGACTCTTAATCTGTGTAGATTTGACAGATGGGAAAAAGTCAGCCACCCCACATATAAATGACACTTATATATTCATAATCAACATATTTTTAGTTGTTTACATAGTAAAGCAAAACTAGTTTATTTTTACATCTCTACTATGGCAGTAAATAGTCTGACATTTCAGCATATTTGGAGATGGTATGCCATTTTATTGCAATTACTATTTCCAGGGGAAAAAAAAGAGGCAAAAAAATAGTGGTGCTTTTTGAAAAAAAAAAAAAGTATTCTTTTTTGTAGAAGATTAAAAAAAATCTATTTTCTTTGCTTCATGGTGTAATGGGTACTCACCGACTGTGGAATTAGCAATTTCATGCAAAATCAGTAAACTTTTCCCTTCTATTTAGTGCATGAATTGTTAATAAAAATTAAATAAAAATGAAGTACCTATGATAATTCAATAAATACTCAAAGAAATGTAGTGCTTTATAATTACTTAATGCCTATGGGAGTAACTCAGTTACTATAAAGATTATGCAAATAAAATTATAAAACAAAACTCAAATAAAATTCAATAAAATTCAAAATTTAATCAAAAATTATGTCCAAAATATTTTGGACTCTACTATGTTTTTTTCCAATCTCTTGCTATTATCTAGAACTTAAAACACTTTTTACACAGTCTTCTCCCAGCTGTTTGGGTAATGAGTTGAGCACAGATTTGGGCACGATCCCTGTGTAGTTAGATGCTGGATGCATCCACGAGGATTTTTCACAAAGGCCATGAAGTCACATAAGACACAGGACAAGTCTTAAGGCCTTACATTTAACTTTCTAGATATCAATTTATCTTTGTCAGCTGCATTTATTATGCCACAAAATATTATTGCATTCAAACATTTTGGATAGACTTTGCATACATCATTTCTTACCCTATTTTGAAAAGCCAATGCTTTAAAAAGCAAAAAGGAAATTTACCAATATACTTAATCCTAATAAAAAGAAATCAACAAAACACCCATACTGCGAGTAAACCTCAAGCTTTGAAAAGACAATGGCATTCCAGTTATCCTTGATTCTCTCCACGCACAGCAGGAGACCCCCAAATAAATGTGACTATGCAGAGGGTGCACTACACCAAATGGTATTTACATTATATAGATTAGTATATATTTCTATTTTTTTCCTAAGTTATTCCATATTATAAACTCCCCTGGTTAGAGAGGCTTATTTGCTGCACATTTATGCAAATTTGACCACAACTCGAGCTCTGTCTTGCTGAAAGAATCTAGAGATTATTGCAGTAATAAAAGAGATTCAAGCATGGTCAAACAAGATACTTATTATGTAGCATTTTTTAAAATTGCTCTAAAATAAAATATGATGTAAATAAAATATTTAGAGGTCTTCTGGGACATCTGTAACAGAAAACATTCCTGATGACACTAATTGATACAAACCAACCCAAAATTGAGCTTTTTAGCAAAGAATATGCCAGAGGGTAAAGGTGGCACTTACAGGAGTGCCTGGCTTTGACAGCTTTGATCACTCGAATTTTTCAGGAATTGAATGACATTTCTCACCAAAAGGACTAGAGGAAGCTGTACCTGGCACGTGTCAGTTCAAAAGAGTCAGTTCAAACCCAATGACAGGAAGACAACATCTTTGTTGTCTGCTCTGTGACTCCTCCGGTAATTTCTCTGTAGTCTTTTCACACATGGAAGATTAATTTTGTGTTGATTTGGGGCAAAGAGAAATAGGCTCAATTGCAAACAGTTTCACTGGTTATTCTTTGCTGTAGTGTGTCTTATGGATCCATTCTCAGATAACTGCAGGGTAGAGATTAGGATACCTTAACCTTAGAATTTACCATTAAAATGGTTCAGTACACAGAGGACGAGTTCCCAGCCCTTGTAAAATACCAGGAAGAGTTAACACAAGAGGGAGATCTGCATTCCCTTCTTACCTGAGATGCTGGAATCCATTTAAATGGGAGCACATCATTGTATCTTGTAGCATATCAGTTCCGATGCCAATAAAGCAGTGACAAAACTACTTCAGAGGAATGCTGCTTTAGTTTTGAAAGATACTACTAAGACACTATAAAATATTATTAAAACACCCATGAGTACAAAACAAGTGATGTGAAAATTCATTTCAATACCTTCCCATGCATAACATGTTAGTTACTTCAGATTACATTATGCTACAGAGGTTTTTCACAATCTTGCCTTCAGAAAATTTGAGAATACATATAAAATCCATTATTTATTACACTGCATCTTTAGTAATAAATAGGCTATATTGCTTTTAACTTCAATTGTGACTAATTCCCAGCTGATTTTATTTTCTAGTACATCAGCAAAGTACACAGGGTTCTTTGACACAAATTATTAACTTATAAACTAATTCAGAAGAAGAAACCAATGTAGTATAAAAATTGCTTCAATCCTCTTTTAAGAGGAATTAAGATGTAATGAAGAATGAACTTCAGAAACTCAGGAGTTTTGTTTCAAATTAATTTCAATTCAATATAAAATATTTCTATGCTTATCTAAAAGTGTCTTTCTCCAGCTAAGACTGTCCAAACTTACTCTCTCCCTAAAGTTACCAATCAGAAATATACAATAGATCCCCATATTCTTCTTTTCTTCTTCTGAGAAATATCAATCTTCCCTTTCCAGTATCCACTTGAAACCAAAAAACCTGTTCGCTTTGTTTTCCAGGAACATACCCTGTTTGCCAAACACCAAGTTTCCAAGTTTTGCCAAACACCAAGTTTATGTACCTGGAAATATCATATAATGCATAAGTATAATGATGGAGAAAGAGAAAAAGAGAAAAAAAAATCGAGAGAAAAAAAGGAAAACCTGGGGATGTACAGGCCACTCAGTCTCACCTCTGTGCCCAGCAAGATCATGGAGCAGATCCTCCTGGAAATTATACTAAGCTGCATGGAAAATAAGGACGTGATTCATGACAGCCAACATGGCTTCAATACAGGCACATCATGCCTGACAAATCAGATGGTCTTCTATAATGGAGTTACAGTGGTAGTGAATGAGGGAAAAGCAACTGAAGCCATCTGGCTGGGTTTGTGCAAAGTATTTGATGTTGTCCCACACTATGCCATTGTCTCTAAAATGGACAGAGATTGATTTGATGGATGGACTGCTTAATGGATAAGGAATTGGAGGAATGGCTGCACTCAAACGATTGCAAGCAATGGCTCAACATCCAAGTGGAGCCCAGAGACAAGGGGAATTCCTCAGGGGTCAGTGCTGAAACTATCACTGTTTATCATTTTCGTCCATGACATGGAGAGTGGGATTGAGCACACCCTCAGCAAGTTGGCCAGAAAGCAAACTATAACCTGGGCTACATCAAAAGACTTGTGACCAGCAGGTCAAGGGAGGTGATTCTGCACCTCTACTCCAGTCTTGTATAACCTCACCTGGACTTCTGTGTCCAGGCTCTGGGGTCCACAACATAAGCAGGACATGGAAATGTTGGAGCAAGTCCAGAGGAGAGTCAAGAAGACTATCATAGGGCTGGAGCACCCCTCCTATGAAGAGAGTCTGAGAGAGTTCGGGTTGTTCAGCCTGGAGAAGAGAAGGCTCTGGAGAGGCCTAAGGTCAGCCTTCCAGTACCTAAAGGGGACCTGCAGGAGAGCTGGAGAGGAAGTTTTTACAGAGGCATGTAGTGACAGGACAGGGGGAATGGCTTTAAACTGAAGAAGGGTAGGTTTACCTCAGATGTTAAGAAGAATTTTTCTAGTGTGATTATGATGAGGTACTAGAACACATTGCCCAGAGAAGCTGTGGATGCCCCATCCCTGGAAGCATTCAAGGCCAAACTGGATGGGGTTTTCAGCAACCTGGTCAAGTGGAAGGGTGTCCCTGACAAGACAGGGTGGTTGGAGCTAGATGATCTTTAAGGTCTCTTCCAACCCAAACCATTCTGTGGTAACTTCACTTATCATTTCCATCACCTTCACATTACTGTTCCGTCCTAGATTTATCCAGACTGATAATCCATTAAGGCTCCCTAACTGAATATTACAGAGGCCAAAAACTTAAATGACTTCAAAGTAATAGACAAAGTGTAGGAGGAAATGTCTACTAAAGGCCATTAAACAATCTACACACAACCTCCACAGAAGTTACTAGCACAAATCAGAGGCCTATGCTAAGAGAGGGACTACTTAACCTATCCTCAGCTCCCTAGGCTTCATCACAGAGAATTACCTTTGATCTGGCCTAATACTTGTTCTTAGGTTACTTCTCACGCCCAGATATCCCTCAGCTTTTCTCAAAACACACATTGCATATCTCCAGGACATATAAACAGCTTCATCCTTACTCAGCAAACCTTCCAAATCTTCCACTTCAAGAAAAAACATCCATCACACCTTCAATTCTCAGAAGCAGGGCCTGAATTCAAACCTTGCACAGCCACAACATACTCTACTCTTTACAGTCTGGAAGGAGCTAAATTATTTCAAAAATAATGCAACAGGATGGTGAGAATTTTTTTTATAAAAAACATTCTGTCAATCGACTGCCTCACTAGTACTTATTCTGCCCTTGTCCCCAGCGTAACACAAGACCTGCAGGCACAAGTGAGGCCACTTTTACTCCCATGATCTGGAGTGTCATCAGCGTAATGCTGTCAATACCAAGTCATAAGCCTGTTCACAGCTGTGTATGTATAAAAAAGAGATATTTCAAAGAAGGCTTCCTGCCTAAACTGACCAGTGAAAGTTACTTTAACCACCTCCAATCACAAAGTACAAAACTATTTAATGCATCCTGGCTTAAGCACAATTTTTCTGATATCAACCAGTTATGACTGCAAAATTCCCTACATTGTTATTCCAAATAAGTCATAGGATATACATCTGGACATCCACTCTCTCTGAGCATATTACTTCCAGTTTGCATTTCTAAGTACTGGCATTTACATGAACCAGTGACGAGACAAAAATAATGAAGTTGTATCTAGACTGTTATCAACACTTGATAGATTATCTGTCTGGCCCTACATTCCATGTTTTAAGTGCAATTTAAAAATTTAAAATTCAGTATTACAGTACTTTGTAATGTCAGAAGGCAGAACTTTATAATTCTAGATACAATAGCTTTCCCTTGAATATGATGTATCGCACATTCCAAACTCCATGTTCTGTAATCATAGAGCTTTTTGTTACTGTTAAAGCCACAATTTAGGTTCTGAGGCAGTAAAAGGCAGTAGTACAAGGAATACATTAGATATGGTTTTTAAAATTAGGCTAAGAAAAATCATTGCAGCTGGAATTTAAGTAGAGAAAATTATAGGAAAGTATTCAGAAAACATTTATTACAGGAGCCTAAACAACATACACATTAATAACATAAATATTAAACATATGGATTTTTAATTGCATTGATATTGTGACACTTAACTAGCCACCCTCAGTTTTGATGGGCACTTATTTATAATTTAAAAAATATTCCTAGCAAAAAGCCCATTGAGTCTTTCTTGTGTGTGTGTGTCTTATTTATTTTGTTTGCATTCTACTGCATCTCAGAGTAACAGCAATCAAAACATGTACAAAGCTGGCAGAAAAATTTTACTGTATTAAATTACCAAAAATATAATTGTATCTGTCAACAGGAGAAGAGAATTATTGTTTTCCCCCTTTTACCCATGCTGCAGAGGTAAACAGTTGCTCTTTTTTCTGTCAGTCAAGCTTCTAGGTTTACCTAACTCTCACTAACTCAGCAGATGACCAAAACGCATTTTCATCTAAATTAAATACTTATTTTTTGTAATACTTAATTGTCTCAGATGTAAATCCTAAAACAAAATTCACAGAAAAATTTATCACTTTGCATGTAATTCCCTGCCATTTTTGATAAAGATTATCAACCAGTAAATTACATCAGCTTTAGGTGCACCAATACTCACAAACTGCATCCTCATTGGCTTATGCTCTGATTCAGTCAACACAGAAGGCTCTAAAAATATTTATCCAAATAACAGACATCTCTGATAGGTGGGTTTAAGCATTTGAAAGTGGTGTTAATTTGTCTTTCATGCTGAAGTATAGCAAACCCCCCTCATTGTTCTGCCTCATTAGCTTCACTTTATTTATAGCCCTGGTGAAAATGTCCATGGATACTTGTGTCACTCATGGTATGCCTACTCACATTGCATGGGGAAACATACCATACTGGGTAATTTTGCCACACAGAGGAAATATTTTTTACTCCTTTAAATTCTAAATAGCAACACACATTATGCCATAAAGATATTACTGTCCAAAGCCCATTGACAAAATGAAAGATGTGCACCTATTATAAATATTCCATATTTGTGTTCTCTTCACAAATAAGTGCCTAACACCTTTGTTCTGATTAATTCCCAACCTGGTGTATGGGAAGTGGATACAGGGGTACCACTTCACTGCGGAAAAATTAGAATTGCTGATATTGAACAGGCATGAAAACAATCTAGACTAAACAACAAAGCAACGAAGCCTATTATGGAGCTGACATTTCTGGATTAGACTGCAGTGAACAAAAGCTCTTGTTAATAAAGCTACAGCCAACAACATTCTTGTGTACCTTCCAGAAGAAAAAAAAAAATAGGATTTAGTTTGTGCACTGACTAAGCTTTCCTATTGGTAGCTTGAGTAGGTCAAAAAGAAGTACAGACAGGGAGTGTGAGAACTTTGAGATCTTTAATACTTCCACTGCCTCTGCTTGTGATGTACAACATCTATTTCCTGGATAAACAGAGAAGTTAGGTCCCCAGAGCCTGAATCCAGTACCTTTCATAAGCCCTAACTTCATTTTTACAAACGATAAAAGAAAATGTAATTTGCTTTCCAGCTTTACCAGTAATCCATACGTGTTCATATTGCAGACTGCAGAAGCATCTGTGAGATCAATAATAAACATCCTACTCATCGTTCACTCTTCTGCTTTATTTAAAGAGAACATTCTCCAGTACACATGCCACTTTCCAGTTGGAATGCTGGAATAAGGATAATAGAAATAGAAAAATACACTGCAAACAGCAAAACATATGCTCTTTAACAACAGGCAGGAGACCCCCCAAAATCAAGCAGCCTATTTTTTACATTTCTGAATTTTAAAAAAGAATATAATAGGGTATCAACAAGTCTCAGATATTAGGGAATAGTAGATCACATCTGCCAGTGTGTTTCTCCTCAGCACTCTTCCTAATCAAGAGCCACACATACCCAGGTTCCTTCCACCCAGCCACAGGTTATTAGTCAATCCAATTTAGTGGTGCAGTTTGATTTTTCCTGCTATCTACCTGCTTCCACTCAGTCAGTAAGGCACACCCAGAGAAACACAGAATAGGTAAGGTTAGAAGGGACCACTGGAGGCCATCTAGTCCAACTACCCTGTTCAAGCAGGGTCCCCTCAAGCACATTGCTCAGGATTGTGTCCAGATGGCTTTTGAATATCTCCAGTGAAAGAGAATCCTGAATATCTCCAGTGAGGGAGAATCCACAGCCTCTCTGGGCAATCTGTTCCAGTGCTCAGCCACACAGAAAAGAACTTATTCCTCAGGTTCAGGTGGAACTTCCAGTGTAATCGCCCCACTTACATCTGTAACAGTAAAATTTATTACAGCTGACATATCTAGAGAATTTATTTACACAAAACCATTAAATCCCAGCTGATCACATACAAGCTTGAATATATTTACTTGAGTTACTGGGGTAGTTACTTCTGTCATGGAGATAGTGAAAAGCACCATCCATATTGTTGCAAAAAAAAGCACAATACCTTGCTAAATGTGAAATCCCCTAATCAAGTAAAGGAAACTTGAACCAAGAAGCACTGGAACTTCACAGGGTGACTGCAAGTATTTTTCTCAATTATTACTAATCCCATTTTTCAGAAATAGCTAGTTGATAAAAGTTTTTAGGGGGTTCAAATTTTTGTTTATTTATTTATTTTTAAGTAACCATTGCATATTTAACTTTTGGTGCCTGTCGCTTAATAAATACCCTTAAAAACTATGGTGATAAATGTTGCAGCACTTGTTGCTACTATCTGTAATACACACTGATTTACTACACTAACACTGGATACGGTAAAAAAACTTTTAAAACACTGTAAACATAAAAGCTTGAATTTCCTAAATACGTATCTCTTGTCCTGTAGTGATTATGTATAATGTTAAATACCTCTGCACATAATTTCAGGAAACACAGCACTGCCATTTTATAGACTGATATGAATAATAACTGGATTTTATGTGTTTTCAAGCTACATCTAATTTTCACATTTTGCCAAAAATGCCTTTAGCTACCTTTCTTCCAAGTTCTTTACCTGATTCCTTTGGCCATTATGCTCTATGCATTATTGCTCTCATTTACCTTTTTGCTTGTCATTATTAAATACTTTTATTATTTCCTTCCTGCAGCCTCATGTGGAATGATCACAAGAATACGTCTCTCTAAATGCATTTTTCCTTTTCTTCCTTTTTTTCTTTTTTTTTTTTTTTTTTTTTTTTTTTTTTTTTTAATTTAGCTGTTTTTTG